>WBMW01001308.1:1105765-1186021 GCA_013396635.1 Penelope pileata | reverse complement strand
TTTTTTTTTTCCTTTATCTAAAGCAAAGCTACAGTATGAGGGCTTTTAATGTGTGCTGAACAGTCAACAAGAGTCAAGATATTTATTAGGCATAACAGACTCCTTAAACATGGAAAAATCTATCTGAGACGTGGTCATTAGTGTGTGTGAAGCCTTTTCTAGGGGCTCTCAGTATCCACTAAAGGTGCATGGTGGTACACCAACATCAGTATACAGAGGAGTTTTTTTTAAAGGCTTGGCAAACACCTCAGAACAGTATGGTGCCAAAGCGGCATTAACATTGTGTCAGAAGAAGATCCTTCTTTCCTCATGTCAGTAGATTGTCTCAGCTTCTCTTCATAGTTTCATATCAAACTGATGAATTTAGCAGTCTCTCAGGCTGCAGGATGATTTGAAACTCAGCATGTTCTGCTACTGGTAATTTGTTAGTGCGTCTAAATTTCACAATGCCTAACTACCTTTTCAGGTGGATTTCGAGACCACTCTGTTTTATAATGAAACAGGGCAAAGCCAAAAGGCCAGACCTAGAAGGGCTTGACTGACTCTTTATATGCAGCTTAAGAAAGCAAGTGAAGAGGAAGCTTGGCACACTCTTAACTACAAATAAAGAAGACTGATGTGCATTTTTACCAGCAGTGGGTTGTCATATTTTTGCAGTGAAATAAAATGATGATGTAGTTTCTCTTTTCTATAAGTAATCTCAAATAAGTTTTCATCATGCTTAAAATCCCAGAGCACTGATTCTCTAAAATGCCTACAGCTTTCTGGGATGGCACTAACTGGCAGCCTTAAAAAAAGCCATAGAAATGTCAACATCCTTGAAGAGCCATTACCTGTTTAAGTAACTGTACCAGAGAACTTGCAAATTTAAAAATGGCCATATTCTTACAGATGTTTCTACTTTAATGATGAGATACACAGACCAGTGGAAACTTTGGTCTCTTTGGGATGAGAATTTCCTAAGATAAGACTGATAAGAAGGCAAGAAAACTTGAGGCTTACCTAAACAGCAGCTTTGCTCACTTAAAATACTTTCACTTTATTGTTGACATATTTGGGAAAAAAATCTACAAACCAATGGAGACCAATGGAAATACAACAGCAGCAGACATTAAAATTCTTGCTGCTATGATAACAGCTTGGCAATATATATTATCATACTGTGTTCTAGAAGAGAAAATGGAAGTCAAACATTAGGGATGTATGGGCCCATGACCCCATTTCTGCCTGCTGTTATGTTTCTTGTATCTTTGTTGCTCATACTTGAAAGTTTTTTCAGAAAGAGACTGAACTAACTAGAATCTTTCATTCTTATCCATTACAGTAGTTCTCATGAAATGAATAATTCACATCTATTTATTTGCTTAAAGTGCTTAATGCTGGGACTTGCAACCAGATAATTAGCTAATAAAGAATAGTGGATTTGTTGCATGTTTAGGCTACCAGCTACTCCAAATTAATGTAAAGATAACGATGTGCATTCAGATAGAACATATACAAAAGCAATGTAGGAAGACCAAATCTTCAAAGCATCGCATAACAACCAGCATCTAGATAATGCTTACAACTTCAAAATGATATTAAAATTTGTCCAATGCTACAATTGTACATGTGGATTTCCCACCTAATGTATGCCATTATACTGTTGGAAATGATCCTACATCTTTCTGCAACTGAGATCACAGATGGGAAAGCTCAACTGATAGCTTTTGGCCCTCCTTAAGGTGATAAACTGGAAGCTATTTTATTAAGGTGAGATTAGACATTTGACTTGTATTATCCATCAACATTTAAAAGATTCCAACTTCTTCTACTGTTTCTTTGAGATTAAGCGTGCGTATTATCAGCTATCCTAGGTCATACTTGAAGAACACAGAAATGCAGAATACAGGCTCAAATTTAATAGAAACAGATAGAAAGTCCTAAGTGGATTATCACTGCCTATTAATAATGTCTCAAGCTGTGCCCACACTCCCATGTCTAGTTGATTCCTCTCCAGCATTATGACTGAACTTTTAAAATTCAGTGTAAAAAAATATATTCAGTGTAAATATATATATTTCCCATTGTATTAGAAAGGCAGGACTGCAGCCAATATTTTGGTAACACTTGAAAGGAGTATTTAAGATGTGCATCACAGAAATAGGGAATAGGGAACGATGCCATCTGTCTTCTGTCTGAAGCTGATACAGACTTTAATGGAGTTACACTGGGGACTGGCTTAAGTGAGCTGGTAAGAAAAGAAAAAAACGTGGAATAGTTAACGAAGCAGAACGCGAGTGAGCATCAACCGGTGTGATAGCTTGTGTTGACTATGAAGCAAGTATATGTGCTCTTCTTGTAGGACTTAAACAGCATTCTGAGGCAAATCTTCAGCAAAGAACACCTACTTAAAGAGCCACCGAGGAATGCTTAATGTTATGTGAAGATCAGAGAGCCCCATGTATTGTTAACTCTGCATCATTCAGTTAAAAAAAAAAAATGTTAAAATTATTACCAATCACCCAGTGCCTTTGGAGATGAATGACAGAGGCAGAAGTACTAAGAGACAAAAGTACCGCACCAGTGATTCTTCTGCACTAGTGCATCTTCTGTGGACCCACTGATCCCATTAGGATCTCTAGCCCACACCTTACTTGAGAGTTTGAAATGCAAAGTACTACAGAAATGCTCTATTTCAATGTGCTGACAAAAAATAATCCTAATCTTCCCAACTAAAGTTCTTCCCAGTTCTCATTTGTTAATTCAGCTTGCAGCCAGCACTTAACTCATCCCTAGGCTACATCCTCATATTTGAGGAAAAACTGGCTCATTTCACTTGAAACAACTCAGGGGATTCAATATACCATTAAGTTACTGAAAACCTAGTTCCACAATTTTGCCAGCTGGATTAAGCATGTGTTAAATTTACTCATCAACACAATCTTCTTTTCTTATAACTTGACATCTTATCTCATCACTACTGCCTTGAAATAACGACCTGGGATATGATGTTAATGTTTATTTTGGCAGTGGGGAGTGAGAGATGGGTGGAATTTCATCAATTAGCCATCTCCCAAATTATCTGTCAAAAGGGAACAGTTATAACTAGGACTACATTTCCTAGGTGAGCCTGCAAAAAAGCACAGAGGCAAGAACAAACATCTATAGCTCTTATTGAGACCTTAAATCTAAGACTGCAGGATAACAATTAAATTCTGGTATAATTAAATACATCATTCCAGTGAAATACATAATCCACGGTACCTCATGAATCACTTAGAAATCAAAAGCCTCATCTGTCCACTATCCAGGAGAAAAAAAATGTTGTCCTTGTTGCTCTCTGACAATTGAATGAATCATTTTTCACTGCATTAGACTACACACGGCACACAATCCTGTACCCTGTTTCAGCTGAGGGCTGGTATGTTTTATCTACAAATAGCAACTTCAAATGGACTAAATAAGTATCTTAAGATCATATGAATATATCCAGAGATTTCTATTAAGCTCATGTTATAATAAGATTTTGAATTTACAGAATTCTGCAATTCTGATATCATATATATAAAATAGCACTGCAAAACTCGCCTTTCTTCCTAGCTTTGAATTTATTATTCTGAAGATTGATGAATTGTATCAAAACCAGCTGGTCAGTTGAATGCATCACAGAAAATTTATATGATTCAGATCAACAAGTTGCCTAGGAAATTAGGTGGAAATGAAAGCAATAAGCTGCATTTACTGACAGGATATATGTTATAGTATGTGTAGAAGAGACCCTGCTAAAGTAGAAGGGAGACATGGCAATGTCAAACAGAAGGCAATACTCAGATACGAGGATATGCTCACAACTCTTAGGAAAAGAACATGGGCTTGGAGAGCCATTTTGAAAGTAGGATTTGCAAAGCAGGCACCAAACACAGAAGGCATGGTATCATGGCACAGAGCTATTCTATTCGAGGTGTGGCAGATAATGTCAGACTAATATTTTCAGTCTGTGAATTCCCATGTTCCTACCTGTAATCTAGCCAATGAATATACAGTTTATAATCCTGATGCAGGACATAAAGAATGGTTTCCCTCATTAATACAAATTGAACTTCCAGTTCCAAGCAACTCAAATTGTAAGGGTCTGTAAGAATGTGCAGCTAGTCCTGCTCAATGAACGGAGCTGCTATGCTGAGCACTTCTCAGGATATGGCCCTAATTAGCATTTTTGTGGTCAGTTTTTAAATTTTATGTGTTTCAGAATTTTACATTTAAAATGCAACGTGGCTAAGTTTAGAACATTCGCTAGCTAAAAAACTGGAAGCATATATTAATCAGGTGTTCTTACATTCAGTGTTAAATTGTAAACAATAAGCTATTGTTGTAATGTTCTGGTGAAATACAGAGATAATGTTCATTACTCTATATTCCTATGTATAGATGAAGTTCTATGAAAAGGAAAAAGAAAAAAGAAAAAAGGAGCAAGCTTGGATTCTATGGCATTGCATGTCCATGTGATACAAGAGGATCGTTTTATCTCAGCAACTTCCCTTGCCTACTCCTATAGCTTCCTGTTTTCCTGTCTCCTGTCTCCTCTGTGACATCTGAGTTCTGTACATTAATATATGGCACTGGACATCAATTTGGCATTCAAAGTTCTAAACTGTTAAACTGTAACACTTAATTAAAAGATAATGAATGCCAAGGACAGTATTTTAAGCAATGATGGACACATATTGAACTTACCCCCAAAATGGAACCAGTTATCTGTGTAACCAATTCAAACTCTGACACTCAGTGGCTAGCTGAGTACCTGTGTCAGGAAATGTGTCATGTGGAAAGGTGTTACACACAGCTTTTCTGTGCAGGAGCTGGTAATGGTGAGAGTAATTGCCATTTCAATAATTCACTTTCAAACTGAAGTATTTTTTGTAATAGGTGAGACAATTTGAAGTGCTTGGTGTTTATTTCACATCAGGGAGTACAGTCCCCTAATACATTCTGTTCCACGTTTCCTTACAACCTGTATAATTCAAAGGGGAAAAATACGTAAATGTAAGATTCTCCATTTGAGAGTCTAAAACAAAAAAATGAAAACATTTATATCACTTAAATCTGACTCACTCACATTTCCATTTAAATTTAAAAAGTCTAAAATTCTCAAGTGTTTGAGAACTACCGGTTGGGAAATGGTATTGATGTAGAAACGTTAAGACATAAACATGCCAGGCAGGAAACCATCTCACTTCCCGTTAGATTCCAACACTGTAGATATCTGAAACATAGCTACTTTTCTGACTTGTTTTTTTAACAGATAACTTAAGATGAGAGGAATTACACTGCAAAGTACTTATTTGCTTGTACCAATGAGAAACGGGAACCAGACAACTAGATCTGCAGTAACAGACACCTAACTGTAGATGGATGAATCCCCTTTTCTGTGATGATGTACCCTACTGATAATACAATAATCCATGGGGGAAAACATAAGATGACTTTGGTTGGCTCCTATGTTAATGAGGTAATGCTATCAAAAATATTTTGTTTACAATGCTACAATGAAAAAAAAATCATCTTAAAGGAGGTTCACACAATTTACTTCCGAAGAATCCAGGAATTTTGTCCTTCAGCCATTTTGTTTGGGCAGTTTTTAAAGTAGTTTCCTTAGATGGGGAGGCAGAGGGGGGTAAGTTGTCTTCAATTAATCATCAAAAGAAGTTTCAAAAGCACTTAGCACTTATGCTTTGAATTTAGGCAGCAATACATCAACAAGTATCCTTATTACTTATGGAAGAAGCAGTAAGCTCAGCCATGTACCTGAAATCTGAGGACCTGACCCTGCATATCTTCAGAGGTTAGAGGTTTAAAAGCCTGGTAAGCCGCATTACAGATTCCCTGTTTAAACTATATAAGTTAAAATGACTTTCTTAAACGAAGCTTTTATACTTCACTTATCTATCAGGGCTGGTAGCTTGACTTGATAGGTACTGCCTAATATCATTAGCACCTCAGGAAGATTTTAAATTTTTTTGGCAATCCTTCAAGAACCTTATAAAATTGCAGTAGCTGCACTTCAGGTGGTGGAAAAATAAAAGCATGAGGGTTATCAGTCTCAGGCAAGGAAATGCAGAGAATAAAAGGCAGAGTTAGACACAGAATTCTACTATCTCTGGTTGCCAGTTCTGTGTTAGTTCACTAAAATGTGCTTCTCCATCACTATGAATTAGTCAAATTGTATGCTGCACTCTATTTGCAAAAGTTGGCAGCTTCTGTATGCATATGAGAAAGACCTCAGTCACTAGGAGAGTGGCCTCTACTGGCTATTTGAAGGGCTTGTATTGACAGAATTAAGGAGAGGATTATTTTATTTGTGCTGCATACAAGAAAAATCCATGTATATTCACAGAAATGTGAATAGAGCCCTGAATGTGACACAGTAAATCTTAGAGGAGATGGAGGCTACACTCCTCATCCCTGAGCTCCCTGCTGATCTATTGCAGAGATGTACTGGAGGCAATTTCAGAGCACACTATGTCTTGCACTGCCAGCCAAGCGAAGAATAGTACAGTGCCTGTCAGACAGCACTGGGACTTGGGAGCGAAAAAACAAGCACATGAAAATTTCCTGCAATTGCAAAGTTTGGTGGATTTGGGAAGAATTTCCAACCCATACACAGAACTCAAAAAGGAGTTTTGAGTCACAAAAAGGGGAGAGATCACATCTGCATTACATTCCCTACAAGAATCAAATGAAAGAACTAGTAGTGACTGGTGAAAGAATTAGAACAGGGTAACTAGAATTCACATGGCATTAACAAATCACAGCAAGGTTTGAGTACGATTAGTTTGATGTACACCAGCTACAGAAAGCAACAGAAAGAAAATTGTTTTGCTGAAGCCATAAAAACACGATTTATCCTCTTAGATATACTGTGATTGCACATGTATTAAATATTCGGGGGTGATCAATACACTTTGCAAATCAAAGTTGAAAACTCTAATATTTTCCAAATCTCAATATAAAAACAATTTCCAAGTCTCTTTCTCCCTCTGTCATGAAATGCTGTTGTTTTCAGGTAAATGTACCTTCAAAATATGCAAGACAGAGAAAGATGCCTTCCCACAGCTATTCCTGAAGTTATAATCGTATCAGAAGATTATAAGATGACCACTGGCAGAAGAATCCCCATGCCTGGTGGCAGACTTCATCCATAAGATCACCTCCTCAGTGCTGCAGCTCATTATTGGTTGGTGATCTCAAGTTTTAGATAGAAGAAAAATAATTAAAAATGATTCCATACTATTCTGAATGCTGACAATATGAATTCATTCTTTCTCCTGTTTATTTTTATGTACTTGTTTCACACACAGAGTTTTTAGTGGCATGAACAGTCCCCTTTGGAAAAACGAATGGTATAAGTGAAATCCAAAACGATTTTTAGCATGTTATTCTAATAGCAACAAAACTGTGATTACTGCTGAAGGAGATTTGTGTCCTTCTAAATCCTCTGACATTTATGCAAATGCCCAAATGGGTTGTGTTTTCCCTTGTGTGGAGGAAATCTTTCATACCATGTTGCAAAAGTAGAGTCTACACTCCCACTGGGCAGGTTAAAGGTTTTGTCAAGCACAGCGTTAAAGCTAGGGCATCCCAAGGAACACAGCACAGGCAAAAGGTAAATGGAAGCAATTTGAAGGCCATCTGAAATATCTCAAAGCAGCAAGTGACATGTATGCATTTATCTTCCTGTGCATAGTCTACAAAAGAACTGTACCAGGGCTACCTGATGTGCCTATGGCCAATATCAATTAGTGGGAGTACCGGGATTTTGCTATGGGGGAATGTGTGGCCATCCTGACTGACATGGATTTTGGGAGATGCTCAGTACTTTTGGATCTCTTACTGCCTCAACTCCTTTGCACAACCTTCACACAGATTAACACGGAAGGGAGCAATATGGCTTGCCATAAAGCAGTTTCACACTCCTCACGTACAGTTCCCTGCAGCTTAATTTGGCTCATCAGACACTGTTCTCCTGCCTCCTTCCTTGCACTGCTGTACGGTTTCTTTACATCTCCACAGTAATCTATAACGATTGAGTCTGAAGTGAGGCTATTAAGAAAAGACAAAAGCATCTTGCTTCATAGCTCTCTTTAAATGAAAAACATATTCCTAATTTCACATTGGTATTTCATTTATTTTAAGTTTATGAAAGACTTATTTTCTAATCATACAAATGGGTAATATATTTCTGTTTCCATTAAGCTTATGATATTAAATTATTCTTCAGTATTGGGTCTGGAATTTTTTATTATTTTCTCATGTGTTCCACTGAGGATATTTGGTCTTTATTTGTAAATAAATAGAACAATAAGTGAGGAGATAACTGTACAGTGAAAAGTCTGCCTAACTATAGGGCTGTCTCTCTATGTATTCTGGATTCTACCAAAGTAAACCTTGAAGGGTTATAATTGAAGGCCACTAAACCCCTGATAGGCTTTACACTGATAAAAATTAATCGCTTGCCTTATTAGAAAGATATGATTCTTGACAATGATTAAAAATGACTACCAGAGCTGATAACCTGTTAGCTCCTCAAGAAGGCAGCTCTGTGAATGTAAGAGACAGTAACTGCAAGTTGTGTCAGCAACAGAATACTGATGAACTGCAAGGAAAAAGGTACAGGCAGTGTTAGCATCAGGAAAACTACTGAAAGAAAATGCAGTCCAAAGCCACCTTCTGCTGAACGAAAGGAACACAGCAATAATGTGTGTGGCTTTCCACATACATTTCCACAAACCTCAACAGAAATCTAAGGCAAACCGTTTCCAACTTTTGTCTCTCCAGTATCATCACCTTTTTTTGTATCTTAAACAAAGGACCCACAGGGCTTACTGCTGGACTGTTATCTGCTTAATTAATGATACACCACAATTTCCTCCTCATCTTCTACCATCTCTCTATGAAACAGGTTATACATAGAATCCAAGCAAAACACAAAAGACCCTTGAAAACAAGCAGGTGCTTTGAAACTCTACATGAAACAAAAACATCTTCAGCAACAATTCACACAAAAATGTTCGCTTCTTTTGACATCACTTTGCCACTTCAAATAAAAACAAGAGTGTTTCTGTGACCTGGTGATACCTATTCTGGTGGGTTGTGACTGGCATGGAAGTCAGGGCTCCTTAAATTCTAAGTAATTGCTTTTAAGTGATTCTTCTCTTCTCTTGATGAAACAAATAGATAAGAGGAAAGAGGCAGTAGAGACTAAGGTTGTTGTTGGACACAGAGACAACATGTTTAAATTTATGATGAAACTCATAATCTTAACAGGGATAATTCTAACTTAAACAAAAAACTCTCTTGAGTCTTTCAGACCAGGGGGTTAAACAAACATTTAGACTATTGCATATTTTGGAATCTGGTTTTTATGATCCGAGCAACAATGCTGCTAAATGCTGATTGCGTTGTGTCTGTGTTGTTGGGCAGACCACACAGGACTAGGAACAACTTCTGGCTCTGAAATTGTCTTCCTCTCACACCTGGGGAAGAAATGCAATGTGAATATCCTTGGGATATTAATGGCAGTAAACTGCTTCAGTTCACACTTGCTGCTGACTGTGCCTCATTAGACTTGCCTGCCCACCCATGCATTATCTCCTCATAATTTTGTACTAATTATCTTCAACATCAAAGCTTTTGGGTGGCTTCAATACCTACATACTTTAAATTAGTTTTTATTTAACAGCAGGTTCTTGGATGGATAAAATATAGCAGAAAAAATACCCAACTGTTAAACCACTGGAGCGTGCTGTGATGCTCAGGACACTGGCAATAATGACTGAAATATTTAAGCACCAACTGTCGGCATTTCCTACAGGGGAGCGTGAAGCACGCGTGTGAAGGATGGTGGATGGTACCTTCCACAAGTTGGAGAGCTAAGCCTTTATGCAGGGCAGTATGCAAACTGGTAACACGGTTGCAAAGCTGTTAGTTACTCAGATCCTCTTTTTGATTCTGTCCTCAAAACCTTTGATGTCTTTGTCAAGAGAGAGTCATAACAAAGGTGCTGAAATCATGAAAGCGATGGTTCATCAGAACTGCTCATTCTGTGTACCCTTTAATATCAGGCTTAGCAACTACAAACAGATCTGCCATAGGTGGGCTTATTGCCACCTCTCCTGCTGCTGAAGCTATTCCACCGTCAGCAGTGCACCACCTGCCCAAACATGGGATCCCTGCTGCCTGACAGCACGGCTGGCTCTGAAGAGCCAGCCAGGCACAGGAAAAGACAGAGATGACATTAAAACAGATCTCTGTTGCCACTGAAATAAAAAGAACCCATTTGCTGCATCCTCTGCTGAGGAAGTTGGTAAACAAACACTGAAGAGGGTCTTCTCAGCACGACAGGGCACTGTCAATGTGCCAGGTTTATGTGCTACCCTGTATATTGGCTTTCATAAGAAAGTTTTAGGATTAAGGCTTACATAAACACTTGCTATCAAGACAAGAGCTTAGGCAAGTCTTCTTGGTAAAGCAAGTGGAGTTTTCTCCTGAGCTGTTCTAACAGGGTTTCCAGGAATGAAAAATAACAGTTAACTTCCAGTTCCATTTGTGCAAGATGTCCTTCTCCAATCATAACATTTATGCACATAAACACGAGCTCCAAAATCAGCAAAATAGCTTTTTTTTTTTTGCTTACTTTCTCAGAATTTCAAACTTTAGCTGCTATACAGAAACCAACAGGCAATAGTACAAGGTAAGTGCTTTCTTTTCTTTCTTTTTTCATGTTGCCCCAAGCTTAATAGAACCGCACAATCTCTGTCACAGGAAAGTGATGAAGCTACAAACTTAAGGAGGTCTCTAAAGGATTAGATGTTTATGCAAATGGCAAAAATACTTAGAACAATCAAAACTAATCACACAAAACTTAAATATTTCAAGCTTAAAACTACTTCTGCCAAAGATCAGAAGACCTAGCAGGAAGATCTATGCAGCCATGATAGTCGACTGTGAAGGCAGCTGTGAATGGCATTTGGTCTTGTTCAGTTTTCCTCTCTACACATGGAGCCTGGTAGCATCTGAAACCACTTGCAGGCATATTAAAGATCCATGTGTGCTTTGGCTACAGAAAGTCTGTAGCTGTAGAGAATTTCTCTGGTTCCGAGGGTGGCTTTGAGGTGGCCTTCGAAGAACAATGTTCTGTGTGTAGCAAATTCCTGCCCGTTGGCTGACTGCACAGTTATTACACATTTTCCTGATGCACCTGGCTCAAGCCCTTGTGAGAAAGGGGATATTGGACTAGTTGGTGACATTTAGGAAAGAAATTTTCATTTAGAAATGTTCATGTTTCCTGCCAGACATGTGATACATCTCTGCTGACTGAAAAACCAAGTGATAAGCTGTGCCAGGTGGCTGACTTATCCTAAGGGTTAACTGAACCTTGCAGTAACCATAAACCAAGAAAAATAACAAGTAGCAAGTACCACTGGGTCTATAATTATTTATAAGAACAGATAGCAACCCCAATAAGAGGTCAACAGTCCACCCAGGCATTAAATATAAACAAAATGGGAAAAGAACCCCTATCTCTTGCAATGTTCAGCTAAAGGCCAACAACCACTGCCTCCCATCTGGGCCTAAACTGAATTATTACCACAGATGCATCGGTACAACAGGATTGCTTTATGTTTCTATGTTACAATTGTGAGTCACTCCCTTCCCATAAGCCTGTCATCCAACAAGTGAAAACCCAAGACATGCATTGGTTATTTGCAGCCATATGTGTGCTGCAGCCAATCCATCTGTGGCCTGTACTGCATGCCAGCTCTTTTTGAGAGAGTGGACTGGAAGTGAGGCCTATTAGATATCCACAGTTAATTAATAACATTCTCTTTGCCTTTTATCTTTTCTGCCTTTCATCTGTGGATGTTATGCTGCAACAGATGCTGATGTACCTTTAGATACAAGTAGTGTTACAGTGGCTTAAATGTAATCCCCACATAGTTTTAAAACATGGGGGTAGAGAGGGGTTCACCTATTCAGTGAAGATAATTTTGGCAGACAGAGTATTTAAACCAAATAGTTTCCTTTGAGGTGCATACTGGCAGATCAAGGAAACATAACGACCAAACTAAACCTCACCCAGAAGGAGCGCAGCTTACATGTGCTCATTAGAACACAATATTGCTACTTATCTAGCCTAAGTAAAATTTGTGAAAGGAATAAATACAGATAATCTGAACAGCCCGATGACTTGAACGCGTGGACAATGCACTTGATGCATTCTAAAATTAATAAGATATGACTTAACTTCAATTTAATTAAACATAAAACCCTGAACTACTACTACTACAAATCATGGTCAAAACCAGTTTATTGTATTACTTGTTTCAAATTAGTGGTTTATTATACATATCCAATATTTCCCAAGTAAAAAAATTGTAATGGAATCGCAGTGTCATGCTAAAAATGACCTTGTCATGCTAAAAATAAGATGCACAGTAATGAGAAAGATATTTTAGTTGGTATACCATTTGAGATAGAGTCCAATAACATGAATTAGCTTGTAGTTTGCTAATCAGTAAAACATGCCAAGAAAAAAAATATAAACAACCCTCTCCCCTTAGGCTGCAGAGATCTTTAATATAAGATACTGCTACAATGCTGTCTTTAAGGTTAACAATTTTTATTTTTAATTGGGTTATCTTGTTTCCAATACAGGAAATACCATTTACTTCCCATAAATCTGTCCATCTTAATGCTAAATGCTTAAACCATATCTGATAAAACAAAAATCATGACAGTTAAAAAAGGGCAAAGAAAAATTTAAATTAGATGTAAGGAAGAAATTATTCACTATGAGGGTGCTGAGGCACAGGGAGAGGTTGATCATTCCTCTTCTGCAGGGGCAGCAGAGGAATATTTGAAGGGTCTGTCTGAAACTACCTGCAAGGGACTCAGATGGGTTTCATAAAGAGGCAAGCTTTCCCTGCAAATGCACAATCTGACTCTAAGCATAGTGATGGCATTGCATTAACAGAATCTTTGGGAAAGAGTTTTCCAAAAGTGTTTTCCAAGCCCCGTTGCTGCTGAAGCTGAAACACAACAATAATGTACCACTACCTCGCTACCTAGGAAACTATGGCATTCAATGCCATATCAGTAGTGTTCCAATGAAAAGAAGAGGAAAAAAAAAAAAGGGGGACTAAGAGGGATAGAGGGAAATAAAACCAAAATGCTTTACTAAGAGAAGTTATCATAACCAGCAATGCAATAAAGAATGTAATTGCTTTTTGGCTTATGGAATCCCATCCCCTGACAAATGTTTATGTAGCACCATGGGACTGGAATAATTTGCCTCCAAGGATTACCCAGATACATACTGGCTGTTTGCTGTATATGCGTAATTAACGTAACATTCTTTAAAGCAGACTGATCTTTTTCCAATTCAAACACAGGCTTCAGTCCTGCCAAGAGGTTCTGTGCAAGCTTAATATTTGTAAACTGTCCCAAATGTAACCATGATCAATTATACTGGTATTTAAATCAGAGCTGTTTTTTTTTTCTTTCTTTAAATATAGTTTAAAACATGCCTGGTCCTGCACTTTTTATTCATGCACAGCTTCCACGGAACTCAAAATGCTATGTTAATGCCCACTGTAAACTGTGTGCTTACACGGGATACATGTGGCATGGGGAACTGTGCTCATGAAAATACTGCAAAATTGGCCCCAAAAGGATCTTGCCAACACAGCTGTTCAAGCAGCAAATGTAAATTCTCTTCATATTCAGGAGAGAATGAAAGAAAATAGAAATGGTAACTAGGAAACAGACACTTGAATGGGAGGAGGTACTATAGGCAAAATCACAATGCCCTTCACTCAGCTCCCAAACTCGTGCATATATCCTTGATTTGTTTATTGACAATGCACGTAGTAAAGAATAGTAACATAACTCGAGTGGCACTAGCAGGATGAAATAGCAATGTCAAGTAGCTCAGCAATCTCTGTGAACTGGAAGAATATTCAACAAAAAAAAATCATGCAACTTCAAGTTCTACTTTCTCTCTCTCTCTCTCTCTCTTTTTTTTTTTTATTCTCCTTGAAAACAGCAATAATCTGGTGTGGAAAAGCTGCTAGGGGAAGGGAGGGTGACATTGTATTCAAGGAACTGGACTGTGCCCCCTGAAATTTGGGATCTGTCTTGAGGAATTTTCAGACTTATTGATACGGTAACTGAACCTCACATCTGCACAGGTAATATCATCATTTTTGCCCACTTCAAAAATATTGCATGAAAAAGTGTGACAAGACTGTCAAGCATCCATACATTACACTGAGATACACTGCAAGGATAACATTTTCTAATAAACTCAAAGAGTTAATAGTCAAAACCGGAATCATTGCAGGTTTCTCTCTGTTAGGATGGCTTTGATGAAAGTCCTTTCATTTCCAAAAAAAAAAAAAAAATGCAAACATAGTCTGATGTTCCTTAAAAATGAAATGAATCAAACAACAGGAGATAGCTTCCTTGCATTCCTTGTTTGCCTTCTGCTGTGCCTCATGTTGCACGTACAATGTCCCAAAAGTTTTGCCCACACACATGCATTCATCGATCAAAACTCAAACCCGAATCTCAGCATTTGAACCCGCCCTTGGTTGTACAGACAAACTAGTGGGCAGGATTGCACAGGCTGCATTTTAGACGATGGTTTCCACTCACTCCCAAAGTCCATTTCTCATATTAGGCAAAATGAGAGACAGATGCTAAATGTACAGTTTCCACTACATTTGACCCTCATTTTTCTATTATAGTTGACTCTTTGGTGATGGCATTTAGCTGTTCCAGTCACAGATTGTAACACAATTGATCTGGCTATCAAAAACTACACCAAGGAGATTCTGCAATTAAAACTAATTAAGAAAGCATCAAGAGAACTTCTCAATGAGCAGTTTCATTTCTTTGAATTAGGAACATTCTGTGGAAACGAGATTCAAGATTTCAACAGTACTCAACACAAGTGTGTTCCAATGTATAATAATTCCTCAAATGAAGGGTTATCAGAACAACCATTTTTTCTAAATATATTTGATGGGAATTTTGAAGTATTTTTTTTCTATCGATTCACATCGCTTTCTTTTAGAAATAACACAGTAACAGAATTCTATTTCCTAGCAAATTCTACAGATTCTCTAAGTTATGATTACATAGGAAAAATCATAATCCGTAAAAGGCATTGATTTGTGTTTGATAGGACAAATTAATTATGTTCTGCAGGAATAAAGAAACCATTACGTGAGTCTTGAGAAGGCAGCTGCCTTACAAATGATCACACATTTTCCTCTCCATCAGGATCCTAATTCCCTGAAGATAACTTCATTTTATCACTAACACACTGGAATTCCACAATTGAAATCTGACTCTGAGATGCATGTGGGTTTTTTTTTGCAGTTGTTTTTATTCTTTTTTTGTGCTAATTCATTGCAAGATGAATCGTGATATGGATGAACTGGAATCTCTGAATTCACCAGTACCCATGTGCTGCAGGCTGTGCCAAAATGCTATATGAATTCATCTCCATTCATCCTCTAGTGACAGCGTTCTGCTTTGCAAATGCCTGGTGGAGTAAATGAATTCTCTCATAGAAATGAATGGGATGTTCTGTACCCAACAGAATAACATGGAATACATTTAAAATAGAGAATCGATTTGTATGATCTGCTTGAGAATTTATATCCAGTCATGCCCAGATAATGAATGGGTGGATAAATATGTAAGCGGAAACTTTACAGGGTCATCACCAAATGCACATATTTAAAAAATGTATTTTTGGTTGCCTGAGCATCTCAACACCATTTGAATACTCCTCTGAAAGAAGTACAAACATTTCTTTTTTTTCTTCATGGTCATGGAGCATCGCAACATTCAAACCTACAGGGCTCAAGGCCCAAGGGATTCTGCTGCATCATATTGATCTCACGGGGCTCTCCTTTATTCCAGGCAGTTTCCCAGCTCCTGCAACACCTGCTCTCTTCCCTCTGGGCTCTGCTCAATGGGCCGAACTCGTTTAATTTTCTGTCTCTGGAGAGAGAGGGCGAATTGTGATACTGCTTACACTTGGCAATGCAATTCAGATCCTTCTCTAAATCAAATCTCCTCTTCTCATTAGATGCTAAGATAACTTAAAATACCATAAGAGGATAAACAGGAGGCAGCAGAATGCCAGCCCTGATGGAGGAATTATCTGTAATTCAGAGACTTCAGGAAGCTGCGTACTCGAAGGTCTCTGGCTGTTCCGAGCTTCCTTGCTTTGCAGATCGTTCTAAGTGGCTGCATTCAGAGATAAATATCCGAGCTGCATGTCTTTATGAATTTTTTAGCTGCAACAAATGCCACAAATCACAGTTACCTGACAGTGTGGTGGTGCGGGAAAGGTTCATTCCAGTCAGTGTGACTTTTGAAACAAGCATTTGTCATCTAAACATTATTTTTTTTTGAAAAACTGAATTTGAAACTGTAATGATAAATGAAGTTGATATTTTTTAATATTTAAAGTTATTCACTTAGTTGTTCCAAAACTTGCCAAGAAGCTTTCTCCCAAAACAACCAAAAATCCCACAGATGATGAATTTGTTTCCTCAGAAATACTTTCAAATTCCTTCACTTCAATAGTTATTCAGGGCTCTCAGACATCGTAAGAACCCAGTCAGGAGGTTACAGAGCAAAACACCGATTCCAAGTCGATGTCTGTCAAAGTCCACCTCCACTGAATTTCCTTCATCTTTCCTTTTGTCTGTGTGCTTCCATTCTGCAGGGCACTTCCACAGCAGATTCAAATGCTGCTAATCAAACATTCCCCTTTTAATTTTTTGTTGTTCCAAATGCCCTACTTTATGCACCTCTTCCCTTACATGCTGAAGTTATACTTCCGAGTGAATTCTAGAGAAGTCAATCTCCCCATGGCTGCTATAACTATTTACTTTTTTCTGTAGTGCAGTTGACATTCCATCTAGCAGAAAAAAATACAAATATATTTTCCCCGATTTTGTTTTTCTTGCTATAAATTTCAGAAAAAAATCATTTCAGTAAAACATGCAAGGAACTAACTGGCTGAGAGAGCTTACATTGCAGTCACTGCCTAGTACACAGTAAAAGATCTATAGAAATTCTCTTTCTATTTCATGTGTTACATGAACATGCTGTTCTTTCAACTTAAAAATAAAAACCAATTCAGAAAATAATTGAATTTACTAAAGTAAAGCAAATAACAGAGGAGCTTATATGTTTGCCTCATCAGTTCAGTGATGGCTCCCCAGCTTTCCTCTAAGGCTACAGAAGATTTTCAGTGTTGCAGTGGTCTACGGACAGAGACTCTACTACAATTCCTCAAAGGTCTGCTCAAACCAGGAGAAAAATTTCTGAAGAATGACAAACGCCAAGTACTCATCAAACCTTAATTGAGACATTTTTAGTTGGAAACATATTGCAAATATTTCAATGAATATCAAGACGTACCTGACTATGCGGAGGTGTTATATTCATGCACCTTAACAAAAATAACTTGTTCATCCTTAATTACATCAGTAAACTGAGAGTTTATAATCAAAGCTGCTACTTATAATGTCATACAGACCTTCTCCAAGAAGTAGTTAATTAATCCATTTGTCCAGTGAGCACTTATCACTGACTTAATTCTTCAGAATAAAAATGACTCAGTGTTAAAACATACAATAAAACCAGAGCCTTTGTTTCTCCCAAAATGATATTCTGTTTCCAGGCTTTGGTTTGCATCGGTTGCTTTCATTTCTTGGCTAATTATTGCTTATATGTATCTGTCTGTCTATACACACACACAAGTAGATGTCAATCTGTTTCTGTCATTTTTCTCCCTCCTTGGCAAATCTCACTCTCAGATGAGACTCTTGTCAAACTGGCTTCTTCGAAAAACCTCAAAATGTTTGGAATTTCACTGGACTTGTATCGATTTCAACTGCTTTTTTATTTTATTTTTTTCTTTTTTCCTTGTCTGGGCTTTTCTTGCATTACATTATAATGTAACACGTTTGTCAGCTTGTCACTTTGGTGTACAAAGTGCAGTTCTGCTTGACAAGTATATTTTAGGTGTTCAAAAAAATTAACGAACAAGACAACAAAGTAGGAAGCAATATAAAACTAATAATTCTGGGAAAGCTAATAAGGATAATGAATATTTATAATAAAAATTAAAACAGCACTAACATTCTCATAAACGCACCCAAAAGAAAAGACATTGCACTGAAGTCAGACATACTTATCTGCATTATGTAATATTGATGAGGTCCCCTGCTGTTTATGAATTAACTTTGAGTATTCTCACTAATGTTTGCTTATCAGAAATGGAATGTTATAGCATTTCAATTTCTTTTTATGTGCATTTTTGTATTTATCTTGTTAATACTTCCAGCTTATTGAGAAGAAGTCCCAGACAGCTGAATTAGGATTAAAAACAAAACCTGCTGCCAAATTCAGGCTTTATCATTTGAAATTAATCTGTGTTAAATTTGATTTTGATAAATATGTAATGTTTTGTATTGCTATTCCAAAACATGATCAGTGATTGACCGTCGTGGAATACTGTCCCAGCTAGATTAGATGGCTGAAAGAAGGAACAGAAGGCTTAGCTCATTGAGATACAGCTAGAACCTGTATGAAAGAAGAACAAGTGAGGGCTGACAATGACATCATCCCAGAGTTTGTACTTACAGAACAGTTTATAAGTGCATTAGGACACATTAATCCACTTCTAACTCTGACAGGTGGAAGCAAAAATTAACCCCATCTTATAGATGAAGAAAGTGCACCAAAAAGAAGTGCCTTGGTAACTCCCAGACATCTGCTTTGTTCAACACTAGAGAAATAACCACCACGATGGTTTTTCTAGAAGCCAGCACAATTAGGCTGCTTAGTGCTTAGAGTGAAGTGCAGGACATTTCCTGCTATCTGGAGATTTTAGAAGATGTAGCTGGTTTTTGCAAACATTTTGGATGAGAGAGGACCAGGGAACATAAAAAGGAGAGGTAAAGGAACAGCCAATATTCCCACTCCATCACATACTGTGTATGTATTTCCATACGCTGTAACTGTGCTGCCCGCTTCCCTGCCATGCCATGCACATCAAGACTGAAAGAGGTTAAACCCAAATATCTGAACGCTCTAGGTGTTTGTAGCTCCAAAAAGCAGAGCTGGCTAGACAGTCTTCACTTAATCTACATTTTCAGCAAAAGCTCTGACATCCCCAAGATGCTGATAAACTACACAGATAATGTAGATGGCATAAACTATGAAAGAAATTTCTGCATTCCACATATCCAGAACTTCTTTGATTTTAAAGAAAAACACAAGTACCTATGAAAATGATAGGTTGGATGACACTCAAGACCTTTTCCTACATCTTTCCTGTCTCCTGTGTCCCACATCTCTACTGAAAGAGATTGTAAAAATGTCACAGACTGAAATGATTGAAGACTGGAGACAAGAGAGGCAAAACAATCACATGCTCTTTGCTCTCACAAACTGACTAGCTGGTAATCAACAGCAACCTCATGCTCAAGGGTCAAGGAACAAAACTATAGATTTACTTTATAAATCCATGCATGAATGAATATTCATTAATTGTAAAGCAGTCAAACTTGCTGGACAAATGATTTCATAAAAAAACATTCAGAGATCTGAGGATGTTCCTTTAGATATCTCACATGTATTCAGTATCTAGAAGTTTCTCAATCAACTAATCAAAACATGACTAATTGAATAATGATTGCTTTCTGCAGTAGGGTGAAGATCAGCACTCCGAGATCTGGTTGGTGGTATTCCAAGAACTGATTACAGCTAGTTTTCAGAGCCACCTTACTGTTAATAATTGCCTCATCTCCAATGAAATTTCATTCCACTACTTATTACGTAAGTTTAGTGAGGAACTGTTTCTGTCAGCTTTCTTTTTAGCTGCCTTAGAAACATCTGATAAACTTCACACACACCTACATACACTTAAAAATGACCAGATGTTACCATTCAGACTCAAGCTGGAGGATATTGCTGAAAGCCTTGATGGATCACCAGGTGAAATAAAAGCTTTGAGACCTGATAATGCAATCCATTTTCAGGAAAAAAATCTGCTACAGATGTCATGCTAAGCTTTCTGTTAAAGAAGCACTTGAAACCAAGAGATAAACAGGTCCTATTCTGTGTCATAGTGTCTAAGAGGGTTTTTCTTAATACTAAGATCTGTCTTGCTTGCTTTCCCAAAAATTGTTCTGAATTTTATTGTTTTCCTATAAAAGCAAAAGTGTTTTTTAAAGAGCTCCTAAAAAGTAAATGACAAAAACCTTCTGTCACGTCCACTAGAATTTTGGGAAAAGGCTATGCCCCTAAACAATCCTTGTGATATAAACAGTACCATTCAAAGCTTCACAATTAAAGTAAACAAAAAAGCAAACAAAAATAATTTCTTATAAAAGTAGCGCGTTTACCTATTATACCTCTACATAAAACTAGTGCATCTCCCAATCACTTTGGTACAGCCATAAATGTACTAAACAGAGAATGTGACCACTAGAAATCAGACTGATTTCTGAACTGGAAGGAAACATTTTGATTCCTTCAATGAGATGCTTACAATTCAGGGAGCACCTTCCTTTAAGAAAGACCTTTGCACCATGAGGATCTAGTCACATACTCCTGTCTGTGGGTAAAACAGCAGAGCTGGCAGCATAATTTCTTGCTACTCTGGGATTGTAGCTTTAGTATTATATAAAATTTCAAGGACAGCTTTTTTATTTTTTCCTTTAATTTTACTGTACGAGCCAAAACTCTTTCTTGTTCTCAGTCATTTCAGTGTAAATTGAAAGCAAAGCCTTGAAACTCAGTGGCGTTAGTGTGGATTTACTGCTTTATAACTGAGATCAGAAAAGTGGCCCTAAATTTTCTAAGTTATTGTGGAATGGTTTTATAGGAGGGAACAATATTGCCTTAAGGAAAAAATGGGGAAATTAATCAAAAAGGATTAAAGTCAGAAAAATCTGACACTTCCAATCACTTAAAGAGAGCAAGAATAAAATCAACTTTTCTTATGATAGCTATGTTACACTAATCCATTTATTAATTTACTTTTTTTTTTTTCTCCCAGAAGGAAGAAGTGCAAAGTAATTGGAGAACTAGCTGGATCCCAAGAGTATATTGGTGTATGAGAAAAATAATCTGCTGAGAATTTTCCAAAGCTTTTTAGAATAAACCTTAATGCTACAGAAAAAATTGTTCTGTAGCAACACACTGGTATCTGTATTCTATATGGTACATGCAGCTAGTGAACTGCAAGGATATTCTGGTGAGCACATGCTTTTGTTCCTCTGACTCTCTGCAAGATGCTCAACAATAACATCAGCACCTTTGAATGATGGTGGAAAGAAGTAGCACACTGCTGAGACCTCATAGTGTCTATCAAGTGTCTTTTGAGACTAGAGGAAAAGCACAGCCTGAATACTGTGGGTGAACTAGCTATCATTGTTGTTGCTAACGCAAGGAAACAGTCTCTCAACTCCCAACTTGGTAATCCAAGTCTCACAGTCTCCCTCTCTTTTGTTCCCAGCAAACCTGTGGTCAGTACCATAGCAGAAGACAAAACACTGAAATTAAAGCAGACTTCTCAAGTTTTTCAAATACCGTTTTTATCATACTGACAACAAACAAGCAAACAATCAAACATTCTTCGCCCATCCCTTCCAAAAAGAAGATACTCAAGAATGCAGTCTGTCAGAAATTAGTCATATATTTCACAGTGATTTATATAATATTTGCACCAACCAACAGCTGAACCATTGACCTCAGCATTTATGGTTTTTCGTCTAGAAGAAAGGAAAAAAAAGGCTGAAAGTTTTATAAAAGAGAGCAAGTACCAAAATGTTCAGTATTTAAATTTCTCTTTGTATGTGTTACCAGGTAAATGGACTTTATCATGGACAAAGTCTAAAAAATGGTTCTATTAACATTCTAACTCCAGGAAAGTACGACAGAAATGCCTTTATCGTAAGAGTATAGTATGAAAGAAAATATGCTTCAGCAATACTCTTTTTTTCCCTGTTTTTAATCTAGACCTATTGTATATTTCATTTTTAATAATTCAATGCTACCAAAAACCTCAAAGCTTTGGGGAAAAATTGAAGCAGCGTAAGCTGAGGTAGAGCACTTTGAAACGTTCAGAAAATGTCTTCTCTTTTGGATTTACATAGACTGATAAAGTAATTCTAAATTTACTTAATAGAAGTAGTAAATGAAGAACATTACCACAGGCAGGGGATATAAAACTATTTTCATAACAATTTGTTCAGTCAGGCACCAAGAGACTCTTTACTCCTACCTGGTGAAACAGATTACAGAACACTGGGTTTGATTGAACCTGACTAAATGCATATTACTTTATACAAAAACCTTTAAAGAAACTAATGTTGAAGTCAGATAAAGTAGACGCAAAAAAGCATAAATATTTTGAGAGATCAGCATAACCATGGAAGTGATGAACCACAAATAGAATCTGAATTTTCATCCATCAATGTATTTACTGGTAGTGTCTTTGCTACTAGAGAAGAGTAAGACCATAATACCATTGATTTTTAACTATTTTTCATTTTCAGACCGGCTAAGAACTTCTTAACTGGGGAGCACAAAAAATTAAGCCTGTTGGCAGCAGGTTTATGATGCATGGTTCCCTTTTCTAGGCTCCTTTAAAGCACCCCATGAAGTCCTGAGGGTGTGTGTGGACTGCCTACCTGAAAGCCAACGTGTTACAGAAACACATCCTGCAGGTAGATCAGGATTGAAAAAAACATTCTAATAGGACCAAAAACACAAGACCACTTAATTGCAGAATGCAAACATAAATGTTATCCCCTTGATTTAGTGTTAATATATTACAATTTCTGTTTTCTTGTTACTGAAATGTTTGACATTCATCTGTTCCTCCCTGTAATTTGCCTGCAAAACTTCCATGGGAAAATTGATTTGATGCTTACTTTTCATTTTAGAGCTTGTATCTCTAGTATCATCAGTCTAAACATATTATTAGCTATAGTGACAGAATTCTTATTTTTTTCTACTTCAAGATGCATTTAAGGAAAAACTAATTTAAAAAGATATATGCTAGGGCAAAGAGAAACCTTTTTTTTCCTAGTTTGTACCTTTGGGAGAAGGTACAAACTGTTCAACCACAAATATTTTACAAGTTAATTTTTAATTTTTACTAGTAGACCCTTTGATGCTAGTAAGAAATAAGTCCAAGAACACGTCAGAACTGATAAGGTACTGACAAGTATTTTGGTAATGCTTGTACATTTTTGTATGTAAGAAGACATATGATTCTGTCCTCTTTCTGTTCTATGCCCCAAAAGTACTTCTTTGGAATTAGCATTCTCCACATTCACACGTATTACTTTATCTACTTCTTCATAAGAATATTAACATATTATATAACAGGTTACTGGGAAGCTCTCTATCTCAAAATACCTTTTGTCATTTTATCTAGGAAAGCAATATTAAGCATGAATATCACATCTGTCTTACTTATTCAAAATTTATTGTACTCCTTAAAATCTTACTGCCACAAAACAGACAAGAATATACAGATTATGATAAAAGTCCTCAAATGATAAAGCTCATCACACTTATTTCAGACAAGTCTTTTTCCACCGGGTTTGTCTGGCTCCTACTTTTAAGCCTTCACATTACGCAAAACCTAGTGTATGCCCTGCAGGCAAGTAATGCAATAATCTGGGCAAACCTTCCTTCTGATGACAACAGAATGTTATGGTTGGCACTATGGTGGTGGAGCTCAGAGAGTCTTGTACCTTTGGCATGGCTTCCTTTCATGTCCAACTAATTAAATCTCACTAAAGTGCCTGTTTCAGTGGATAATTTTAGCTTCTGTTTGTAGTCATTGTAGTATTAGGGGTTTTATGAAAAATGTACCCACTAAATGTCAGGTTATATGAAAAAGGATTTATTTCCTCATGTAAGCTTGCTTTCAAGTAACTGATTTGTCTAGTGGAAATATTTTCATCTTGACAGGTCTTCTAGATTGCAGTTTGTGGGAGATTCTCAACTTGCTGGCCCTACTGGCTTCCACAGTTTGTGTACTTTTCCTTTCTGCCTATCATCTCCTCGCCTCCCCAAATACTGCTGCGTGCTGTGTTGCTGAAGGCAGAGATATCCCTGCAGACAGATATATTGACAAGATGTGCTCTCACTGGATAGCATCTAATGCCTTCTCTGGAATTCTTATGTGTTCAGTAATTGCATGCAACGAGATTTCTTTGATTCCTTCTAGCTTTTCCTAATTACATCTTCACAATTAATTTCTGATTTGACCTCCCCCACTTGCCCAGCCATGATATGCTAGAAGTACCTGTAAGAAAATCTGGAATTCGCTCTTTCCAAATCTCTACAATATTATGTCTGTATCAGTTCAATACAGATCCTTGCGCTGTACTCATATTTTGCTAGTGGCATTTACATTTGTCCCCTGCTAAATTGATCCCAATTGACATTCTCCAACAACTCTGTTGATATCCAGTATGTGGTACAATAAATTGCTAACATGTATTTTCACTTTTATTGTATTTTCCCTGTCTGTAAGTTTGATTTCTCTTGCTGCCATCAAAGCAAGAGGCCCTACGGTGGTTATTTTCCATTATTGTGTTATTTTCCACCCTACCCACAGGTATTCTACTGTGTTTCATCTCCTAACTGTATGTTTCTGTTTTTACAGTAGCTTTGTTTCAGCTCTTCTGTTTTCAGAAATTCCCTAACTTGATGAATTATCTGTCTTCTCCTCTTATTCAGTGTTCACTAGCAGCCTGCTCACTAGTTTTGTAAATGCTATAGGTCTTGATAGACTTCAGAGAATCTCTCCTAACACTGACTTGATCTTGTTCTTTGTTCTCATTACAAGCCCATCAGGAATTAACTCATCTTTTAAGATTTAATAATTGCATGAGCAAATCTTTTGGTACAGCTTTGCTCCATAGTTCTTTATTGCTTATTCAAATAGTTGATTGCAGAGGTTGAGCTTCTTGTGATATTTCTGTGGTTTGCAAACATTCCTGGAGTGCTCCTAGAGCTTGTGTGCATCCTTTTGTTTGTTGCTGACTAATTTCTGGTGGTCTGTGTAACAGTACATCTGCTCATGTTTTATTTGACTTTTCATACATCCCCCACTACAATCTGAAGAATATTCAAGAGTAAAAACATCTCATTTCATGTCCAAGTGCTCAAAGACTTGAGTTTGATATTTTTCTGTGAATATTGTTTGATCTGTCTGCTTTGTTTGCTTATACGTAACTGCAGGAGTACCCCTGCTTTTAATGTTTTGTTCTCTTCTCAAGCATAAGAAGAAAGAAGGATCAAAATTATGTCACATTTAGGCTTTGTCTTTTCTCCCCACAGAATTTTTTCTCAATTTTAGCAGGCATGCTATCCCACTCCTCTGTTGAGTACTGCCTAACATAATACCCCTCTTGAAAGAAGTAAATTGTTACTGCAAGAAACCCTTTTCCACCCTCCAACAAATTTCCTGTGGCCCACAGAACCTGGGTTTTTGGTGACCATCTGCTGGTTCTTTATCTGTTCATTTACTATGTACTCCTTAACTCCTATTTACTCCAGTTCTCTCTAACACTTTGAACAAATGATTCTCTGAACGTTGGGTTTATACATACTGACAGAACATATACCATAGCCAAAAAAATCCATACCCTTCATCTGTCACTGTCAAGAAAGCAGCCAATTACAAATGATCTCGCAAAATGAGTTTAAGCTAATCTCCTTTTATTTTGTTTGTCGTCAATTTGTTAGACCAAAACCATATGGTTACAGAAAAGAGTTCGTTCACTTCCAAAGTAAAATCAGAGAGGAGAAGTAGCTAACAAAATCTTCCAAAAATCTGTGGAAGCCACTAATGCATATTTATACCTCTGTCTCTAAAAATGTTACATCCTAACATGAGGCTGTCTGTCAGATTTCACTGCATTTGCTGATTGCTCATCTCTCTGTATATAACAAAAGAAAATCTTGACTTCAGGACATAAAGGCTGTCAAGCAAGCTGATTGCATTAACAGGAAATCAATGCTAGAAATATGGAAATTATTACAAAGGCATATAGAACCTTCCAGAGAGAATGAGAGCAACCCATTCCAGCTCAAAAATTGAGAAATACTCTAGCTGGACTAAAATATACTTGCACTGGATTCAGCATAATTTGTATTTAATCAATAACTCCTACAAGTGCTTGCTACACACATGTAAGCACATCATTATGAGTGCAGTGTTCAAGTTTTTCTGAAATAGACATTCAGAATTGCACCAGTGGAAGAACAACCCTTCTAATAGAGGGAATTGCAGCAATAAATCTGAAATTATACTTTTAGTTGGTTTATATAAACAATCTTCAGTAAAATTTTCTTTTCCCCCCTTGCCCCTACTGACTTCTTAAGCTCCCAGCTGTCTGCCTGCATGCTGGGCTATGCAAGGTTCCCAAGTTCACATACACAACCACTGCCAGAGCTTTGCCTGCAGGCAGAGGATTTCACTTTGCTCGGGTTTTGACCTGCAAAGCCCCACCTATAGCCCTATTTGCATAGCACAAAGTATACAGCAGAATTCGAGGAATGTGCACGGAAAACTAGAGCTGCATCCCTTAGAACTACTCTTAATGCCATCTCCATAATGAGTTTGACATCTTGTACCTTGCAATAACTTAGTACTTCACTCACTACATAGCCCCAATGGTATAAAGCATGTGGAGCTCCTCAATTTGAGCTGGAAAAAGTATTCAGTAGTTGTTTCTACAAAATCCTGCGCAAATAGTATGTCCATCTCAATACTGCACGTATTTAATCAATATTACCACACCATCAACACCTGTAATGAAATCTTTCTGACTTCCTCTTCAGCTTCTTTTCCATTCTCTACTGTTTGTTGAATCCAATTTTGGACTCATGCATGAGACTGTTTGAGCAGAGACAACAGTTTTCTAATTTTACACATTCTGCTCAGTATTAGCTTGTGTGAGCAATGTCTATTGGGTTTTTTACCTGGAAAGACAATGAAACAGAAGCTGTAAGTTCAGTTGAAAGTTAAATAAATAAGCCAAGAAATGATGGACACAGTTCAAGTAAGGCAACGGATTAAGAGAACAGTAATGAGGATTTGAAAATACAACACTGAGATGCACAAATATCACCAAAGAAGGTAGAAGCATTTAGTAGGCTTAAAAATATTGATGTACTGAGACATAACAAATCAGAAACAAGGTTTACATCGCTAATAAAAATGTATAATTTGATCCTGTTTCAAAAGCAAGAGAGGATATCTCTAATAATCCAGAGTTCCCCTGTGAGGGATCTGAGATTTGAGAAAGTTACTTGTGCATATCATCAAGCAAGCACTTCACAAAGCAATTGCCATCTCTTTACTACATCCTCCTTTGGGGAAGCTCACAGGAGTGGGGGGGTATCAGCATTACTTCATCCAGGGTCCTGAACCCAATAATAAAAAATTCTGCAAAGTGCCCTATAAACTGATGGAGTGAACTGATGCAACAGGTAACTGTTAGTAATGCATCTGGCCTCTGGGTATCTCAACCACATAACTGCAAGCAAAAAATTTTCAGGATTTAATAATCAGCAGTTTGAAGTGTCACATCTCTGATCATCTGAATACAGTAAATTAATGCATTTCAGTTGATTTTTCCCCTTTCACAGCTCAGTCACTTGCAAATAAATTGCAAGTTACCATAATGTAGTACAAAAACATATGGAAAAATTGTGAAGTGCAGGTAGCATTAAGACACTTCCTAAGCAAAGTAAGTTTCCTCTGCAGAGGATGCAGTTGTAGCAATAGTGCCTAAGTAAGGAGCAATAAATAAACGTTAACACAACCCCTCGATTTGGCATTTAATGATGCTTTCTCAGTATTTTTGAGAGGAAAGGAAAAGAAAAACTGGTGGCAGTTATTTTATTGACAGTTATTTTTATTTATGAAGGACTGCGTAGGGTTTTAAAGTAAATTAAGAACTTTAATCTGACTACAAATTTTGCAAGAGGCTGGAATGATTGAATTGAATGATTGCTGGAGTTTTTCAACATAAGACAATCTCAGCAACTTGGCTACATATACACTACTAGCACAAATACTGACTCAAAAATGGAGAGCCAGTAGGAAACCTTGTAAATAACATCTTAGAAGAATCAGAACAAAATAATTTGGTTTTATTTCATGTCAGTTGTAAATAATGGCTGAAAAGTCACTAAGCATGTGCAATACACTCAGTAAAGAAAGCCCGGCAGATCGTTTCTCACTCATTCACCTTCTCAGGGCTGACCCCGCACCTCCACCATGAATGAAACTCCTATGGAAGTCAACACGAGCTTTAAGCGCAAGGGAAGAGCGATACTGACGCAGCATAAGGAATTCCTGAATCTAAACTAGTGGGAAAACATACAGCTTTTGAAGTTAAGGAACTAATAGAAGAGATATTAATTTTCTTAAAAATTGAATGTGTCACTGTATGACTTTTATAATCCCACACGTATAGGATCTGAACCCAAAAACACTGAGATCAACGGGAATCTTTTTTCTTTCCATGCTTTCCTGATTAGGCTCACAGCAGTACATTTGATACAAGATATGAAACCATTTACAAGGTTAGTTTATGTCCCCCCTTTTTTCCCCCTGAAATGTACATGCTGCGCAGTGTATAATGCTATAAAACAGAATTGTTCATAATAAACAGGCCAGTTTATAAGAGATTCTCAGAATCATTCTGAGATAATATCAGTTCCAGTGATACTTCTTATACCCCACATCTTGGATATTTCAACTACTGGTAATGCTTCTAAAATTGGAATGAACTTTCTAAGTGTATCTGCTCTAACATTTATCTTCTGCTATCAGTATAGGATGCTGTGAACTATTTTGCTCCATAGGGCAAATAACAACCAGCTGAGCTAGAAGTGACTTTGCAGCATATAGGCGATAGAATGCACCTTTCTATGTGCACTTTATCTAATTTCAGGTCGGGCAGTCAGTCACTTTTGAAGAGTAAGAAACAGGTTATTCTGCAAAACTTCTCAAAATAAAATATCTAGCATTGTCCATAGGCTGAGGAGTGAAAACAAAAGGTGCAAACTAGAATTAAAATGGTGCACAAAAAGAACTAAAACTAGCAATGCTGAGGATTTCTCAAGACAACCCTATCAGTTGCTGCACACATTTCTGTTCAATTATACTTCAGAGTTAATAAAATTCTACTACATAATGCTTCTTTATGGAGATTGATGGATATGTTTCATGCTAATTCCTTCTCAAGTTAGTAAGCCCTTATTTACCATGTAGAGGCAAAAAGGATGGCAGGCAGCCTAGCAGAAATGCCAGCACGTATTTTAAAATGTCATTAAGTTGCAGATCAAATTAAACTATTGACCAAATTAAACTGTTTACCACACATACCAGTTAGGCCTCACTACTGTTTAGGGCTAAAGTGACACCATATGTGCATCAAAATGTTTTTTAAAAAACTGACACCCTGACTTCACAGCCAAGAACATATGATAATGTGCCTGTGTGAGGGACATAGAAGCTTTTCCCCATACACTGAACTAGCAAAAAGAAAAATGAATAATATTTGATGGCCTTCTTTGTATTCCACAAACATAATTCACTTCAGCATATTTACATTTGATTTTATTTATTGTACTGCCCTGATTTGGAAGTCTGCTGACATGGAGAAGCTTTAGAGCTGGGAGAATGGGCCATAAAGAATATACTGGTACAGCAACTGCAGGAGCCAGTGGTGGAATTGCCAACCAGAGCGGAATCATAGGAAGGTTCTGACTCCAGCACTCACATGCAGTGTGCCCATAGCTCCAGCCACAGCAGCTCTCCTGCAGTCAGCACAGACACAGGAGCATTGCGCAAAAAAGACACAATTCCAAATTTCTTTTATCTGCTGAGATATGACTTGTATTTCTTTTTCTATGCCCGTTTCAACTACCAGCCTCAGTTAGCTGATTTTCCTTACACAAAATATGTTTCTCCTTGTTAAGAAGCTTGCAGCAGCTCAGTTTCTGATTAGGAGAAAAAAGAAAAGAAAAAAAAGCCAACAACAAAACAATTTCACCACAAAACAAAATTAAAAAAAAAAAAAAAACACAAAGGAAAAGACACCTCTTGACTTGTCACTTTGCTGGTACTTTACTACTAATAGCTTTGAGTTAGGTTCAGCAGGAAAGGAGCTTGGTCCCAGCAGCAAGAACCAGGCTCCTGGGTTTTGACCAGTTTGATAATCACCCTGCCAAACACCACAAACATTACCCTGGATCAGCATCCTGTTCCTGTGGATCTGTGAAGCTCTTACATCTGTTCATTTCCTACGGACTGCTGGGCAGGCTCAAAACCTCTGGAGGCTCAATCCTCAAAGAATTGATGTAGATAATACCAGGATAACTCAAAGCAACACCTAAACAAACAACCCCTCCCCACTGTCCCCCTCCCACCACCACCAACCAGAAACCCCTCAGCCACTATAAAATATCCTGAAATGAACACAAAGATCTGACAAGGTGTTTTTTGTTTGTTTGTTTGTTGGTTTGTTTTTTAATGCTGGTCTGTCTTCACAGCTGGAGCTTTTTGCTAATTGGCATGATTCAGTAAAATGAGGAGGTATTTTGAGATTAAGAGAGAGATCAACTGTTTGAATAAGGGAACAGGGAGCAGGCTTATAAACCACAGAAATGAGGAAAAGAGCTGTCATGCTCTGGAGATTACAGTGAAAAATGATCTTGGGAAATGGGAGGAATGAATAAGGCAACAGTCAGTACATACAAATACAAAGCAACATCATTACAAAGCAAAATCAAAGGAATAAACACAAAATGGGGATTGACTAAGTGGAAATAATATAAAACAGGATCCCAGAGAGGCAGCGGACTGCAGACTGAATAGGAATCAAAACTGCCAAGCCGTTGCAAAAAACTAAATTCTTTTTACTGGAGTGTGTTTACAAGAAAGTCTTAACTAAAACATGGGAGATAATTATTCTGCTCTATTAAGCAGCATAGATGCCCTCAGTTGGAATATGGTCCTATCTGGGGAAAAGTATAAAAAGACATACAGAAGGGGATAAGATTAGAATTATAGTTCAGGGAGGAATAGTAGAATTGATAAAATTTGGAATATGACTCGTAAAGAAATGAAGAAAGGAAATAGATAGAATTAGTTGAGAAAGAAAAGACTCGACAGGGAGTCATGATATGTCTTGAAATGAGCAAATGCTGGTCATTAAGAAAGAAGTTATCCTTGAAGATTCTTCACATCTATGAGGACAGAACAAGGAACAACACACTTATATGACACCATACTAATGTTGATGGAGTGTTAAGGGAAACTTTATGAGGAATCGGACAACCTTTGTCAGAAGTTTATGATTAGCTAGGGCACACAATCAGAGCAATATGGCCTCTTGAGATAATGACCTCTTGAGGTCCAGGAGAAGGGAAGGACTGGAGGGAAAAAGCATTCCTTGTCTCTTCTCATTCTGGAGGATTACAGATTCTGCTACTGAATCACTCTCTTTGGGGAGGGAACAGAATTGGCTGTCCCCTAGCTAACTGAGAAAGAGTATGAAGAGCAGGGAGCCAAAGCAAAGGCTTTATTTCTGGTGTGCTGCTGCTTTCATATGCTAAGAGTTTTCATAATTGGAAAGACAGAACAAATTACTGGGAGCCTGAATTTTTAAGATACTGGGTTCCAAATTCACAAAATAAAACCACAACGAGGACTGTGCTGGTCATCCTTGATGAATAAGACTGTCCTATTTGTGTGTGAACTTGATGCATCCTCAGCCTTATTTTCCCAGTGATCTTTAAATATTTTAATGGTAAATGTGAGAAAGAGGCTCTGGGGAATGCATGAGGAATTTGTATGGGTCTTTACATGCAATCGATAGTCATATTAGGAATAACTTTTTTCATGACTGACTCCAGATATAGAAACTTTTGAGGCCCTCCACGCAATATCTTATTTTTCTAATTATCTGTTTTTCTTGAAATTAGTTATTGCTCCATTGCATGGGCATATTTAAGTAAAAACACTAACAAATCCTAGTATGAGGAACTAATTACAATGACAATAGCACTATATCCATCAACAGAAAATGGCACACTGACAAATCTAGTGACAACCTAATAAAGATAGACTTTCTTCATTTTAGACAACTGTGGCATATAAGAAAGAAAACTTTGAGAGAAGCTGTAGATGCTGTATTTTGCAACCGAAGGAACACATTAAAATATCATATCCTTTTGACTACTTTTCTATTTCTCTATGAGCAAATAAGGCAGATTGGAAAAGTGATCATTCCCATCAGGAGGTTCAGAAAAGACATCAAATAGATTAAACTGCTCTTGTCTTTGTGTTTGAATACAGAAGCAACAAAAAAGTAATTTCAGTTCAGAGAGGCTGAAGGTAAACAACAGTAATCTTCAGTTTCATTTTCATTCTGGCAGGTCTCCTCACTGATGATTTGCACTTAATTGCTTTTCTAGTTACTTAGTTGAGCAAAACTGTGTGAGATCATATTTAAACAAGCTCAGTTTGTTTTCTAAACTCCTGCAGGACCTACCTTATTTTTGGCACTGGAACGCACAGTTCTGACGTCCAAGAATAAAAGGTCAACCTTTTAGATCTTTCTTTAAAAACAAACAAACAAAACCTTAGTATTACTGTACACTGACCCCATATACACATGAAATATTTGACAGCTAAGCCTTTCATTCACGATTCCCAGTTGCCCTACAGTCATGGAAGCATCTTGCCGCTCCATAGCCTTCTCTTTCCCTTTTGCTCTGATGACTTTAAATGGCAGAGAAAACACCAACTATCATTCGCAGAACATGAGCATGAAGGTGATCCGTCTTATCACATACCTACTCCTGCAGAAAGATACTGACAAAACAACGGGAGCAATCAGCACTGCTGATGTGGAACATAGCAGCACTTCCACATGCATGAGAGGGATCCAAACTGAAGCAGTAGGAAAAGTAATAATAGGACAGAGAGCACAAAGTAGTGGAATGAAAGACAAGGCATAAAAGGCAGAGAGAACAGTAAAGTTCACAGAAGCCAGGAGAGAAGGCAATAGAAATTTTGAAAAAATGAAGCCAAAACATAGACCTCATTCAAAAAAATCAATGTGCTGGAGGAAATATTATTCTGAGATTCAACAGGAACTTTTCATCTCTGAAGCAGTTCACTCAAGATAACTACTCTTCACCATAAGTTTCAATAGTAGCTATATTTTATGAATTTCAGTGATATGAAAACTGTATAGAAGGAAGTCAAAATAGCACAACAAAACAACTAAGCTTAGTTTAAAAAAAGCAGCTAAATGAAAAACATTGCAAACAAATGGAGGGCAAAAATTAATACAGGCAAAACTGATGAAGAGAAAGAATGTATAGACAGACTGTTGCATTGACCATCTTCTTTTAATTTAATCTGGCTTTCCTAAGGAACAGGCTTTCAGTGGATTAGTACCAATTAAATCCTGGTTTTGCAAGAAGAGCTACAGAAAGCTCCAGTCGCATAAGGCTGTTACCCAATAGAATCTTCTCTAGTATCACTCATTCAGCATCAAGGACAGAATATTTTCCATGCTAATATATAATTCCTGGTACATATACTAGAAAAAAAAGGATGTTAACAGCCTGGTTTCAATTCATCATAGACTTGAAGAGAAAGAAAGCATCTCAGTTGAAATTCTGCCTCCACTATGATGAATGACACAATTCCCATTGGCTACAGTGGAACTATTTTTCACCATTTCACAATATTGGGCCTGTGGATTTCAAGTCCTAGAGGATTCCACACAATAAAGTGTCAAAAAAAGTCATCATTTCTTTCTTATCAAGTTAAAGAAATTAGTAGCTGAAGGATATAAAACATGTAATTGATTTTCATTTGAATGAAACATTGAATAGAATTTACATTACCAAACTTGAAAGCTTTATAAAAGTTCACTTTGTCATAATGAGTAATCCAAAGACATGAAGCTGAAGAAGCTGAAGGACCATCAGCAGTGATTAACAGCAAAGCCACAAAACTGATATATGGTAAAGAGGAAGTTTTCATCCTCAGTGAATGTTTGTGGGTACTGATCTTTACTGATCAGTAAAGAAGAGGAATGGTATGTGGCAGAGGGAAAAATTAAACCATTAAATGGTAACTGACTTATCAGTAAGTGTTTCACAACAACCTGGAGAGGTTCTTGCCCCTTTCTTGGCCATTGGTCAGTCTGCTCCCTCTTTTCTGTTAGCTCGTAATCACCCAGCATTGAACACTGATTATTGAACAGTGAGTCTCTTGAATCCTGATTTGGTATTTGGGACAGTCAAGGTGGCAGAACCTTGGAAATATGATGGACTATATAGGAAGAGGAGGGATAAAAACAATTTCTGCAACTCTTTGTTTTTTCCCTAGAAGTGGTTCTTTTAAAAATAAACTAATAGCCCTAGTAAAGAATTACAAAGTGTACATTTCATGGAGGTCAGACATAGAGAACACAGAAACTAAACAGGGGGTTAGGAAAGAAAAAGCTAATTTTATTATTCCAATTACACACAGTGATGGTTTCATCCTGATGGACAGATAGACTCAACTACAACTGTTCTCTCACTTCCCCTCCACAGAGGAAGAGGGGGAGAAAATACAATTAATTTTTCCTCTGTAAGACTAAAGATGCTTTAGTAGTCAGTTTCCTTAGCATGTGGGAATGTATGCTACATAACTCATCATCTTCCAGTTTGCTTTTTTGTAAACTGAACCGATCAAGTGGTTTAAGTAAAGGTGGTTGGGATGCTACTTTCCCTAACAGATGTGCTACAAATCTGGCAAGAAAATTGTGATTTCTATCTTATGGACATTCTAGGGATGAAGCATATTGATTAATAGGCAGGATCCTTAGTTACAGATCAGGCTCCCATTTTGCCAACTTTCCAAGTATGCCCAAAATAAGACAAAAGGTTTGGCACACAAGAGAAGAAAAAAGAGAAATACAATGTAGTTAGAAACAAAATACAGACTCAACTTGTCCCTAACATGTCTAAGGTGAATTGCGTGCATGGGAAAAATCATTTGCTACACAAGCAAAGTGATTACAATTGACAAACAAGAGTGATTGATGTTAAAGACATACAGAAATGATAGTAAAAAAAACAACTAATCAGGACTTTTCAATGCAGTAGGAATTTATGCAAAGTATTGGTGACCCTGTTCCACAAAAATAATACAGTTGTGATTTCAGAGGGCAGAAATTAGCTACAGCTGGATCCAATGTTCTGCTGCTGTCTTACTAGCATTCTTTTTATTCAACTTATCCTCATAGGCTCCTATTACAAAGTGAGGATGTTTGCAGTCAGCCTTTGGCTGCATCACCTTCTGAGATATCTCCGAGAGTGCTGGTGATGGAACAACATAACCACCCACTTGCTGGCCTCCTGGACATGGAAGGCATCCCTCAGGAAAAAGACCATTGACCAACTTCACTGGTTTTCTCATAAAGTATTGTGCACTTACGCCTTTAAGCCAGGAAAAAAGGAAACTGCTCATTTTGTGACATCTAGTTCACTGACAGCTTTTGGTGCCAAGAATGTCTAATTGGTGTGCAGCTGTATAGCTTTGTGCAAACCATTAGGAGGTAATTCTATGGAAGGGAGGATGTACAGAAAAGCCTGGCACTACCTGCACAACCTGTCTTCTTCTGAAGCGTGCTACCTCTGCCAATTAGAAGCTGAATTGGACTTTTCAGTCAAGAGTGGCTTGGCACAAAAGTTTCAGTCACAATATTGCTGCTCAGAGTCAGGCTTTAGTGATGGAATCTCTCTGTCACATCAATGATTCATTCATTTTTAAAACTGAAGTCATCTCTCCATATAGCAAATAATTTTTGCTTCCCTTTCTTTAATTTGATTCAGGAGACCATACTACCTCGAACTCCACAAATCAAAGCATATAAGCTAAATCATCACTAGCATCTAGTATTTCAGGAAGATATGTGCACATTGAACACAAGTAAATCTACAGAAGTGATACACAGGAGGCAAAAGGAACAATTCTGGGCATACACAATACTTGAGGTTTCAAAACGTACGAGGGCTGCTCTGAAAGGAATGGTGGTGGCACAGCAGCAGAGGTTGAACCTTCCTGCCAGTATCCTGTTCCCTTTTGTGCAGAGGGGCAGTCTGACCAAATGGTGTCTGACATGGAAGCCCACATGAAGCAAAGGTGTGGAATTGAATTCCCCCATGTGAAAAGACTGGCACACTGCCAATCTTGTCTGGACTGTCCTACTGAATTCACCTTATAATCCAGATTTAGTGCCTTCTGACTTCCATCTGTTTGGGTCAATGGACTGCATGGGCAACATTTTCCCAGCAATGATGCCATCATGGCAGCTGTGAATCATTGGGTCACCTCTGCTGGTGCAGACCTTTACAAGCATTGTGTGCAGGCTCTTGTTCATTGCTGGTGAAAATGCATAGCTATTGGTGGTGAATATGTTGAAAAATACTTTTTTGTAGCTGAGAATTTGCTCCATCAAAAAGTGTTGCTGTGCTTTTTGTATCTGCTGCAGTTTCCACAGAAATAAATAGGAGGCATTACTTTTGGAGAAACCTACACAATTTAAAGATGCTAGACCCTTCCTGGTAATCCTCATACATTTTTCTTCTATCTGTATCTACTGTTATAGTCTAAAGGAATTCTCTAATAAAGTGCAATAATTTAATGCACTGATGGTAATGCTGATTCAATGTCCTGCTTGCATAAATATCTTCCAAATCTATATTATAAAAGAGTATCACTGGTCCTAGGTGTAAAACTCTGTACTTCTAATAATCTACGTAGCCAGAATTAATGGTCTAGCAACAACTGTTATTTGATAAACTGATCAGTCGTACCTTATCTGCACTACCATAATATAGTATGGGCATCCACTAGTAAAAGCATTAAAAAAGAAAAGATCTGTTGGTTCTGAGCATGGATTAAAGGATTATTTAACCAGATGAAAGCAATGAGGGTGAAATTATCTCAAACAACGTGTAAATACTGCTTGCTTCAAAGTCAGAGGTTCTGGTGAAGAGCACCAGGAACACAAACAGTGGGTTGTGTTATTTGTGGAGGAAACTATCCTGGCAAAAATCCAAACTGCAGGAAAAAAAAAAAGGCCAATCAAAACAGTTTGCATTGAAGAAGTGTAAAAGTACTGTGACTAATCCTACTGTGCACCAATTTTGCTCCTCTCCTCCTGCCTTTCTTTTTTTTTCCTTTTTTTGGCAAAAGCAGCAGATAGATTTACCTCAGTGCCAAGGTATACCTAGATTGCCCCCTCTCCCATCCACAGAAACAGACAGAGATGCATATGCAGGTGTACCATCATAAACTGATGGCCTCTTAATTCCTAAAATGTACCGTGCCTTTCTCTTTAAACACTAGCTGTCTTGGTATCTGCTGTCATGAATTTTAAACGTCCCACTTTGAACAATTTGAGAGAGGCTAGCAAGGCTGGCAAATGGTATTTGAGGAAAAAGTAATTGACAGCATTGAAGGGAAACGTAATAACAAACCTTCATGGAAAGAAAAGCCTGCTAAACATACAGGGGCACTCAGCTGTTTGTCATGCCAATGTCAAAAGTTTCAATTCAAATCTTCGAATTGCAAAAACAGAAGTTCAGGTAACAAATTTCTCATGGGTAAAATAGGAGAGCACTGGAATAAATTGCTGAACAGGCTGTGGAGTGTGTTGCAGTGGAGATCTTTAGGAACACAGAGAATAAATGTTTGTTAGGAACGATACAGATACAGTGGACGCTTCCCTGAGGGAAAGGGTGGATTAACTGACTCCTTGAGACTCTCTTGAGATAGCATCACCTGATGTCATTTTCAAAGTCTTGCAAGTTTAGTGGATTGAGGAAGCGATGAGCTAATTATTTATGTGAAAAGATTCTGATTGGATGATATATCTACTAAACTGAGATTTTGCTGGATTTATAGTTTGTTCTCTGCCATTTTCATCTCTAGTAGATGAGGTGTGAAATTGCTTCAGTAGAAGGACACTGTACATAACAGTATCAGAATTTAGAAGAACAGAACTAAGACTCTCGAACTCTGAGATCATGCTAACATCATAACTACTTCCAGATCTGCAGATTCCTTCTTTAAGACATATTTGCTAGGAAACTGTGAAAGACCTTTCAGGCAGATCTGGTCATGTCCTCATTTTTCCTTGTTAGACTGCTGACATTTTTCAATCTCTGCTATAAAGTCATCCCACAGAAAACAGCATAACTACAAAAATGGGACACATGCATAACAGTTCTGCTCCATGTGCTTTATTCATTTTGAAATTTCTTTTAAAACCATGGCTTTATAATTCTTGAACAGTAGAAGAATAAGGCCAGATACCTCAGACACCACTTAATCATCTCCCAATTAGTCCAACTCTTCTAAAATAAATATGTTTACACACACATGCAAGAGACAAGAAGGCTACCAGTGTACTGATCACTACTCAGAAGTGCACATGCAGCAGAATTGATAAAGAGATTTGAGGCACAGTTGTGATTAGTTGTGCTGAGGGGCAAAAGATGAGTAGCTGGCTTTCCAGTCCCTCCAAGGCTTTAGATGTTTCTGTCAAAATTATCAACACATCTTTGTGTTTTTGCACTCTGCCTGCCAGAAATGGATAAAATCCACAAGTTAAGACAAACAATTCTCAAAAAGGAGAAACTATTTTGGCCCAAATTGGCTCAATTATTAGAAAAATTTATGACATACGTATGAATAATAAAATGCATGCGAAAATGACTACTGGCCACTTGTATCAGAATGACCAAAAAAGAGAAATGTACAATGAAGTTACATTTTCCATCCAAGTAATGTAGGTCTGAGCTGAATTTAAATCACCGTAACTTCACTAAGGAGCCTGCATGTAACTGAGGGCAGAATTTGACACTGATGTAATTCTGCCTTTGTGTTCTACCTCTTAGTAATCCGTTGTTAATCTATTCGTCATACACTTCTTCCAGCTTTATAAGCTTAAAGAATTTTTAGTACTTTCTCCTCTCTCCTTGATGGGAAAAAAAAAGAAAAAAAAAAGACGCAAAGGAATTAATGAATTTAGATTTAATGTCCGACTTTAATTGCCAGGACAGGGCAATTATATTATAGTTCATTAAAATAAAATCCATTCACCACACACATCCACACCCTAGGTTCTTTATGTGTTTCAGACATATCATGTAAACTCACAGCACTCAAAGGAAAATACATGTTACTGCTAATTTTTATTAAAATACTAGTTAATTCACATCTACCATAATTGAAATACAAAACAAAACACTGCTATTAGCTCCCTACTACATATCACACAAAGATTTTAATGAACCTTTTATTTAGGTAGCACATTGGAAATTAATTTCTCAGGCTAGAAGTTCTTATCGTTGAGGAAATTGCCTACCTATAAGAACAATCTTTTATAATTATTCCATGCCTTAAAAAAGCATGCTTGTGAATAATTCAGACTTCAATAATTTCCTTTTGAAACACCTTATTGCACCAACGTAATGGACAAATAAATGGAGGGAAATAGCACAATAGTATTTAATGTGCATACCCAAAGAAAACAATCAAATAGCTCTTATAAGAAATACGTTTGCTCCAGATATACATTTAAATCTTCCCTTCTTGGCCTCTCCACCCTGCAGAAAGCAACATCTCCGTCTTGCACTGCTTTGCTTCAGCAATCCACTGAAACCTCATCCCTTCCTTCACTGAATGCTAACTAGAAGTGAACCTCGTATCTTAAGGTCTGCAGAGTGTGGTTTCAGTATTTGCATTCAAAATAATAATTTTTAATTTAAAAGCTGCAGAGAGTTCACAAAAATCCAGCTCTTTTAGAAGAGCAAGCAAAGATTGACAAAACAGAGAGCATACTAATAGACAGGTAAGATTCAGCTATGCCAAAGGACCGTCACACAGAAAATCCATTATTAAACTATCTGATTCTGTTTCAAAGCGTTAAACATCACCTATTGCATACTTCATCTTCCCTTCTCTCAGCTCTCTCTTCCCCATCTCTCTCCAGCTCAAATGGAAATAATAAAAAAAGTGTCGCTATCTCAATTTCCCAGCTTCTCCAGCCTTCACCCCAAAACACTTCCCCCTCCCCCAATAAGTATCTGATGCCTTGCCAGATTCTTAGCTAGGAAATCCTCAAATACTCTGCTGTTCACAAAGATTATACTAATAAGTACAACTTGTTCCAATCAACAGAAGGAATCTTAAACAGGTTTTTTTTTGTGCTCAAGGAAAATATGTAATCACTCTGTTGATCATCAATAAATGCAGATGCTTTCACGTGTCCTGAACAAGCACATTGTGGGCACCAACAATGGTGAGAGAAATTCAGAAAATCGACCACCCACTAAGGAGATATTCTCTATCCAATCTCATAACAAATTAAATCAAAGAATATTTTGAGAGTCTTGGGGGAAAGAGATTCTAGAGGAAAAATAAAAGAAAGGGAAACCCAGGGAATTCAAAAGTATCAGGGGGCCTTGCACCAGGACCACGCACAGCACAGTTGGAGCCACTGTGTTCATCCACCTGACTATTCTGGACTGCAGCATCACTCCTGCAGAACAGGGGGACACGTAATGAACTATAACAACCTCCACAACTTCTCTCCTGGACTGTGCCAGCTCTTTCACAGAGTAGGGAAGTAGTTTCAATCATAAAACTCACTCAATTTGAGCTTCAAAACTGAGAAAGGATCCTCAGAAATTTAACAGCCATTGTGTTTTTGATTTTTCATCTTCTCTGGGGAAGTGAAGTGGAACAGCATGTGGAAGAAGTTCTCACACATCTTGCTTTCCTGGACAGTAATGGCTGATCCAATTCAATTCTAGCCTTCTAAAAATTAGTCTTAACTAGTCCCCAAAGCAGCTCCCAATACATTACCTCATCTGAAAAACTCAGTGTCTACTACAAAGACCCATTGGACAGCTACCTCAGATGAGGCAACTGGCTTTCAGATAACTATGATGTGTTCAGATGCAATGAAATCAAGCAAGTATGCAGTGTTTAAAACTGCAGCCAGTGAGAAAAAAATTGTTTTTTTTTACCAATATACATGCCTTCCTGTGCGTTCCTCCTTTTGGGTTTAAGCTCTCTGCTCCCACTAGATGGGTGGCCTCCCTCCTCTTTCATCTCAAACTTCCCTCACCCCCCCATTTTGAAAAATAGAGTACCTGACTGACTGATACAAAAAGGCCTATTTTCAAATCATATAAATAGCTGCATCTGTCAGAAAGTTCATCTTCAATGTAATTTCAAAAGCTGAGCTATCCACACTAGGTGTTTGCAATCGTTCCATACATCAAGCATGCTACACACAAACACACTGCATGATGCTGACAGGGAATGCAACTTCCCACACAAAATCAAGGGAGAGGACAGTAATAGAAACTGAAAGAAGATAAAATGTTTTGTAGGTAGTGGAACACCAGCTGATAGCAATTTCTCTTTCAAGCCACAGTATACTTAATTTATTTACAGGCATGGGAAAAATGATATCGACACATTCCCGTGTAGGAAAATACACTAGTATTGCCACTTGATGAAAAAAGAGCTCAGAAGGAGGAATGTGGAGAAAATGAAAAATGTTTGCCTAAATATCAAGTCACACTTCTGCAATAGAATAACAAAGAAGTTACAAGTTAGGCAATTAAGAGTGAGAACAATTAAATACAGCTTGCCCTGAGAACACAGCAACGGCACATACACGGGATTTCTACTGAGACAGTATCTGGAGATGAAAAGTAGTAACTAATGATCTTTATGATCTAAACTATCAAGATATTTATGTTTCTGATATCTGGAGGTGTCATCCACGTTAAGGGCGTACTGGCATTGTTCAGATAGACTTAGTATCATGGCTTTACTTGAAACATGGCTTTTCATGGCATTACCTGGATACTTCAAATGATTTGGGTTTGAGGGGTGTAAAAATTGTCTGCCCAAGTGGATATTCAGATAGATAGGACGTATCCTGACATTCTAGTAAAAAGAAGTGTGTGGGGGGGGTTGATTGCTGAAAAGTTTTCAGGCTCTGTCATGAAAAACAGACTTCAACTGACACTAATGCAAATATGCAATTTGAAGGGTCAGACCAAGTAGTCTTCCTCTTGCTGCACTGTGTCTGCAGGACAGACAGTCTCAATATTGCTGGAGATACGCACTTTCTTAACTTTGCATTTTATGTGAGCAAGCTGAGGAATTGCAAAAGATTTTGAAAAAATGCTCATGTCATTAAGTACAATTTTTTAAACATTCAAGGCTATTGAAGTAACTTGAACTTACTGAAGTCTTACTGAAGTAAGCAGTTGTGGAAGATGGACACAAAGATGAACGAGTGCATTTGGCTTTCAGTTTTATAAATGGCTATTACCTGGATACTCACCGTGGCTATTCACCACAGAGAAGAGGTGCTGAGAAGCTTAAATTTAAAGAGAGTATTGCTGCTTGAAGAACTAGATAAAAATATGATGCCTTTACAAGAACATACTGCAGACAATCATCATGTGACTATTCTACCACTTGTATTTCAGGCAGAATTTCAGAAAAAGCACGGAGGAAGAAAGGGAAAGAAAGGCAGTGCCACAAGAAAATACTCTACAGTTCTCCTATTAACGTTAAAGATATAAGGTAGTGATGACTGATAAAATTGAAAATGAAAAAGTTGTTAGAGATGTACAAAATTATTGCACGACACTCTCCTTTGAGACAGCTAAATATTATCTGGATTTTGAGGATGATCAGGTCCTGTGAATTTGTTATAACATGAAAACAAGTGGTGTTAAAGTTCAGAATGGAATTAACAAATCATGGCTAGGTTTTTATTTAGTTTTTCAGCTAACACTGCTTTCTTAGGTAGCTTTATGGTCTACTGAAAGAGAACCCAACACTTTTTTTCTGTATTTATCACGATGCAAAACAGGGGTTCTTCTTTTTCTCAGTTTCACAGACCTCTACAGCCAACATCAACAAATCCTCATTTCTTGGTTTTAAATATGAAAGGTTATTGCAGATGTCCATACTGAATTAAAAAAAAAAAAAAAAGACTTAGAAGCTGGAATCTTAGCAGCAAAGACATTTTTGTCCTTAGAGACTAATTACATGCATTTTCTGATAAATATTTTTAAACCCCACCAGTTAAAAGAAAGGACAAAGTCCATGAACACACTGAACACACTGAAGTATCGCACTAAAACAATTTCAGTAATGGTTACTTACATTGCATTAAAGATTGTTGCAATGTGCAATGATCCCTAGGATTGCTTATCTGTATGCCCGTTTATTATGGAGTTCTGTTTATCTGCTGTTCAGTATAAGATTGCAGGTAAGAGATTAATTGAATTAATTGCTCGGTTTGTGTATTGAAGCTGTCCCAGAAACACTACATAGTTAGATTTGATTCTACTGTCCTGCTTTTTGGTTAAAGTAAACATAATAATTCCTCATTTTGGGGTGGCACTTCATCTGGATGCCTCCCTATCTTATGGCTACAGAAGCACTGCTAGGATGCACATACGTAACAACAGTACTAGACAACATGCCCTAGATAAAACAGACCAAATCCTCAAACAGAGGTTTCATGAAGGACAGTGCAAGACAGATTCTGGTTTTCAGATATAGCTTTCCTGTCCTTACACTTTAAAGACAATATATGGAAAGTCGAAACCCTGAATAACAAGACCTTTAAAGAAAGCTGCTAGCCAATAAAAGACAGCGTGAAGACACACATTAATCACAAAATCCATTGATATATTGCAACCAGAGGACACAAAGAGAAAAGACAGATTGTGACTGAATGACTAAACAACGCCTACCGAACCGGTATTTATTTTTACCATACTATGTTTAGGGAAACTTTTAGTGCAGAACAGCACAAATACATATAATTTTTATTATTCATCTTGATAGATACAGCTTATGTACCAGTTTGTAGTTTAAAGGAACTTTTAAAATGACTAAGGACTGCAAAGCTAGAATGCAAGTAAACAGCTTTCATCAAATTATTATTATGTTATGCAAACATGTTTAATCTCAAGCAGTAAGAACAAGAAGAAAAACAGCTGTGATTCAATTAATGTTTTGGTGACCTGGGCATTGAGGTTTATAGCAGAAGGAGATTTAATTCCTAAATATATGTGCATTGTCATGTATTATCTAATGAATTGAAAGAGAATAAGCTAACTGATTTTCACCCGAATTTTAAACGTTCAGGTTAGAGCATGATCTTGCCTGGCCAGAAAAAGCACCAATATCCCAGTCCAGAATCATTTACAAGATGTCCTCCTACACTAGAAAGCAAGTGAGATAGGGAGATGTAGTCAGGTAAAACAGACTGCCTTCTTGCCAGTCCCTGTTTACATTCATGGGGGTTTGCAAGCCTGTGCTGACTGTGGTTAGTGTCCATCTTGAATGCACATTACTCCCATCGAATCAAACCCTGCATTTTTTCAGATGGTGCCAAAATGTGTCAAAGATATCTATTAATCTCTTCTGCCTTTCCTTGCTTTGACTAGAAATCCTTTTTAAGAAATATCTTGTTCAGCATTTCTTCTGTGTCCTCTCAATGAAATTAACTGGTTTCCATTAACCACAATACAACCACAGAATCACAGTGCTAGAACAGCGTTCTGGGAGGGTTGCTGGTTCCATTGTCCTTCCCTGTAGCTAGAACAGCTATCAATATGTCACTATCCACTAGGAATTTGTCTAACATATTTCAGAGCACCTTCAAAGACAGAGACTCTACAGACTCTTGAAAATATCTCTCGCAATGCTTACCTATTCTTGTCATTATCAAGGCTACAATTAATCTTTGTCGTAAGGTTGCTCTTCCTTATATCCACAATGGGCAGAGCACAATTCCTCCACATGGCAGTTAATTATACAGATTGGAAAATAGGATTATTTCCCTTCTCCACAGAGCCATCTGCCCTCCTTCAGCCTTTCTTCCTAGAGTATATTTTCTGCAACTCTTATCATATCTTACTTTTCTCTGGGTGCTTTCCAATTGATTCACACTGCTCTAGAAGCCTGGCACTCAAATCTGGACAATATATTCTGTCCAAGGTCTTACCACTGCTGACCAGAGCTAAAGGATTACTCCTAGCTACACGTGCCAATGTAACATTTGCCATCTTTCCAATAGAACAACATCATTGACTGCTGTTCAATTTGTAATCCACTGCAATCCCCAACCCTTTATTTTGACTTTCAGTCAGAATTTATGACTGTCCAATTGCTCTTCATCCTGTTTTGTGCACTTGATTATTCTCACCCCAGTTTAGAACTCTTGCATCTGTCTTGAGTGAATTTTATCCTTTGTTTTCAGATCATTTATTTAATGTCTTAAGGCTACTCTGAATTTTATTCCTGTACTAATATGTGCACAGCTTCTCCAGCTTGGCTACATTTCTAACTTTAATAAGCATACTAATTTCAACATCTGCAATTTAATGAAAGTGGTGAATAATACTGGACCCAAAACAGATCACAAAGGAATCCTACGCAGTTTATCCTTCCAGCCTAACAAGACCCATTGACAACTACTACGAGAATGCAGCTTTCCAGATGATTGGTAGCCACCTTGCAATCATTTATTTTAGACAATACTTCTTAAGCTTGCTTATAAGTCAGTAATGTAAACCAATGCCAAAAGCCTTACTAAAGTCAAGCTACATGACACTGCAAGTTTATCCTTGTGTCTCAAGGCCTGTAAACGTGACAGCAAAATAGATCTAGTTTGACATCCATGTCAGCTTTATTCATCCCCTTATATTCTTGATGTTAACAAGCATTTGCTGTAAAATTTATTCTGGCACTTTTATTCAGGATTCCAGTTTCAAGTCATGAGATATAATTTCATAAAGAGATATAATGAGATATATTTTTTTCTTTCTCTCGCTTGAAAAATAGGCATGCTGCTTGTCCTTTCCCAGGCTTTCATAATTCCATAAATTTTCAAAGATAACTTTTAACACTTCTAAAATTATTTCAGTCAAATCACGTAACCCTTACATCAACCCCAACTGATTTGCAAACATCTAATTTACTCAAGCCTGTTCTTTCCTTAATCAATAATCTTAAACTTCAGCTGAAGGTACTAATTGTGACAGCCATCTGATCACAGCTGACCTTTTATGTTAAAGGTAAAGCAAAGACAAGTAACGATGCTTTTGCCTTCCCAGCGTTGCCTTTAAATAAGCTGCTGTCTCCACTGAGCCATTATTTTGCTCGATTTTTCTCTTCCTTTTAATATACTTACAGATAATTGTTATTCTTAAATCCTTTCCTAAACATCTCCTTTTGTACTTGGCTGTGTTTGGTGCTACAGTTTGTGCTCCTTTAAGAGTTCAGCCTAGTTTCACTTTCTCTAGATAACCTCTTGCCACTGAAGTCACTACGAACCTTGTCATTAACCAGACTCTTGGTATTCAGATAATTCATGTTTGTGCCCTTTGCATTAAGGAAATGTCAGTGATCCTAATAGTGCTTTCCCTTGAGTTTATTCCTTTCCAATTCTGTTTACATAAATCTGATTCTGAAATCACTAGTTTTACTTTGATGCTGTCTTCGTAAAAATTCTGAATGATACCTTTCAGTGGCCATTGTCTGCCTTCTACCTTCACTCTCCCCAGGAATTTCTCTTTTTGATCAGAACTAAATGATGGTTACTATTAACTCACAACTGTATTAACATGTTTAAATTCTCTGTAAATTACCTTTGTGATCATCTACAGATTTAAAACACATTCTGATATGCAGCATAAATACTGGACGGCACAGCAGTGGATTTAAGCCAAATAATGTCAGGACAGGAGACTGAACAAGGCCAAAGCATCAGGCACAACCACAATACAAACCCATGCAGCTAGTCTGAATAGTATTTTGAGGGCCTTTCTCACAGCAAATAAGGAAAAAAGCTTTGCAGGCATGTATTTTTCCAAACAGTTCATTTTTGAAGATTTAAATATGTTTCAAAGAATGAATTCCTATACAATGAACTGCAGCAAAGGGAGGGAGATCGCTGTTTTCTGAGTGACATTGGTGAGAGCAGGGCTGGGCCATACAATATTCCCAAAGATGTATTTACTTCAACAGGAGCCAAATAAGCAGTAGAGGGAAGCATGAATTTGCTTTTGAAAAAATTGTCTGCTTCACAGTCAGTGAAGTAAGAGATATTAAAAGAAAGTCAGCACCATTATTGACCAGACTAACAAGTGTTCCCCAAGTGCAAATAAAATTCTAGCCTAGCAACCTATCGATCATTGTCTCAGCTCAAAGCACATCAGCCGTAATGCTATCACAGATGGGGATCCCATCTCCGTCACTTCTGATGCCATATTGAATAAAAAAAATTGGTTGCTTACAAGCTTATAAGAAATTTAACATTATGCTTCTAGCACATAAAGACAGCCATGTGCATCTGCTTGGAGGATATAAGCAGCCAAACGTGCTTGAAATGCATCTGATGGAAGATACTGAAAGTGAAATATACTATCTTGGCTATTGTATTCTGTTGATTCAGTTAAAATGTTTTAAAATTCTACTGATTTACTGAAGATTTGCAAGCATAATACATGTGCAGTTGTCCTATGAATAAGCTTCTAAAACTAATTCAAATACAGTCAAAAATAAATTGCAAAATAAGTTATTCAATTGAAATCTGCCATCTGAGGCACAGTAATAGAAAACATTTATTATAAAGCTAACATATATTTGTGGCTAGAGATGTGTACAGTACTAAACTCTCTGAAAAGAATTTATTCAGGCTTTTCTGAAAGAACATCTTAACTGGGCTAACAGAAAATTACATGTTCAAAAATAATTGTAGGTTCTGTGATTTTCATCCTGTATCACAAGCTTCCTGTTATTGTCTTTTTGCTTTTGGAACGCTTATGAATTTTAGGCAAACTTTATTCTGCACAGCTGCAGGAGGCTGGAGGGTTTCTGGAGCGTGGACTTGCCAGTCAGACATTAGAAAGACTTAGGTACAATTCAATGCAGAATGAGAGGAAGCATGAATAGCAATACATCTGTCTCTAGATATAAAGCTCCAAGTTTGACAAATTCACTTCTGTGGGGCTACTGGACTGTGAAAGTCACAGGTTATGCTATGCTGGAGGCCAAAATCCACTCAAAATCAGCGTTTCCTCTTCAAAAGTGAGGGTATTTCACCAGTTCAGCCTTTCATTAGTGCTCAATGGGAATTCTTTTTGAAGTGATAAAGAGTTCGTGCCTGTAATTAATAGTCAAGTCTACATGTGTGTATCTGACATCAGAGTCAGTCACAGGTAAGTCCTATTCAGGCAGATGAGGATTTTCATAGAGTACAGTGGAATAGGGATTTTGCATTTTTTTTTTTTCTTTTTCTCCCAGACAAATGATGTCCAAAATGAAAGCCCTGAGAAAGAGTGGAAATATCCCTCTCCAGCCTTCTCAGCTATTAGGGAAAAGGACTGGGTATAAAGACAGTGAAAATACAGATAGTCTGGGAAACACAGGGGAATGTCCAGGCTGTTTCTGATGAGAGGCTTCTTTTCCTGAGAAGTCCAGCAGCTAGACTTCTGGGATTTCTGTCACCAGTGATGAATAAAATTGCGCCATGTTTTGGCCAATTGCTTCATCTCAGTGAAAGAAGGATGGTTTACGGGAGGAAACTGGCCCACTCCGTGTACTGCAATCATCTGACAGTGTCACAATCAAAACATAAAGGATAAGACAGGTAGATTATGACAATTCGAGAGTTCTTGGACAGTTCTCGGCACAGATTTTTGGCAAAAAAGTTCAAGAGAATCATGCTTTTTCCCCGCCAAACGTGCTTTGTTGTTACTAATAACGGCCTAAACATTTTGGATTGAGAGCTTCTGTATCCACACCACAAAGTACATCCCACTACTTCTACAGTTCCTATCTTAGGGGTAACGATGCTTTAAAAAATAAGCCCTATGGCAAGCAAATTTGTCACCATTTCAACAACTTTAAACCTAACGAAATGCACTCTTTACTTACACATCTTACCAGAAAAAAATAACAACATTCGTCTATTGAAGCATTTAATATAGCTATTGAGAGGTGACTTTTAGCAGAAATATTTAACAACTTAAACATTTACTTAATAGTTTTCATTTATAGCAACTCATGAAGTCAGAATGAGTTAACTTCATGGTGAGCCTGTTTAGGTGAAGAATATCAGACATTAATTACTGTTCCAAAATCTCTGACTTTAGAATGTTATGCTAAACTTTTTCCCTGATTCCCTCTTTTCTTCCCTCAAAGTAGATGCAGACTAGAAGAGTATGTCAAGCCAGCTGTCAACCTGCTTAAGAACTCTGAAATGACCTTGTCAAAAAAAGAAAAAAAAAAAAAAAAATCACCAAAACCCCCTTCACATAGTCCTTTGATTCATATTTTAAAAATCACGACTAACCTGCCCTTCCACTCTCCTGCTTTCTGACTTCTGCAACTCTGACAGAATGGAGTTCAATATTAATGACTACCAATCATTTTCAGGCTATACGCTCTCCTGCCTTCTGCAGTCCAAACGCCTCGTTAGCTGGGCTCGGTCAGTAAGATGCTCACCTTTGTATTGGTTTCTCCTAGGCTCAAGATGAATAAAAATCCAGGGTAGCAGCAAGGCTAAAAATAAATTCTGATTACTCAGGTACCCTCTACATGAGCGGAAGCACTGAAGCTGAATTCCCTCGAAAAGTCATGCTATGCAAAGATACCTTGTGCAACTCTCTAGGGCTTGTTTCACTGAAAGCCTTATGTGTTTTCTTCTAAAACAAGGTATTTTTTTTCTTGAGACACAGATGCAGATATCTCTTTCTGTATTACAAGCAGAAAGAAGACAGCTGGGTTGCACCAGTATTGTTTTAAATGCATAATTAAGTACTTCAAGCTGCTGAATAGAGCTAGCTTTTAATTTTAGAAAAGAATATAGTGTAGGTTGGACCCAGCACACTCTTTTTAAAAGATGCAAATGAAGTGCAAGCCTAGAAGTAGAACTCTGCTGACTTTCAAGACTTCTGTCTACAGTTCATTTTTAAAGCTGTTAAACACATTCTGAATCCCCTGGCTGCCTTTAGGAGATCACTTCTAACAGGCACTGGCCACCTACAGCTACTTCTAAACTCTGCCCTCCCAGCTGCTTCACGGTGATTCCACAGTTTGGTTTCCATATGAAGGCTATTTTAAAACATGATTTTAGAATTAGAAATATATTTAAAATGTGAAAATACTGTAGATCTGTCCCAAAGAGAGGGTATTGACATAAGTTAGCTTTAGCCTAGTAAGGCCACACTGGTAGCATGCACAGCACAGGGAGAGAGGCAGCAGGCTGTTTTCGTTTACCCACTGGAGAATTTTCTTCCCTCCAGTCATTCTAGGAAGAACCTTGGTGTTGTGAAGTTAAATTCTGCCTTTTGAATATCTCTCAAAAGCAATTGGGTGGACAGAACATGGAACTGCTGCTGAGTGTAGAGGAGCAAGCTAGGGCTCCATACTGTGGGATTTGCACACAATCTCTGGATAAAAGAACCCCAAAGAATACACACAAAAAGAAAAAAGTTTTCTATCTCCAAAAATCATAAAAGAGTATAGGTGGTATTAACATGAAGTGTAGAAAACAATGTCAGAGCAGAAAATTAAACATGTTTCTTGCAATGTGCAACCCATAAAGAATCTAGGACAAATTCTTCTCTCTATTCTATTTCCTCTGCATGAAAAATGACAGTCATTAAACCTGTGGGAGAAAACACCAGGAAAAGAGAAAGAAAGCATTCCTTCCTTCATCACTTTGTCTCAGTACTTCCTATTTAAATGGTATGCTGTCTGTATATACGTAGTGTGCACATATCTGTACATGCACATATACTTACATTTATGCTTACACTGAGGATTACACTTGTTGGCACCTTAGATCTAGAGATATTTCTAGAATCCCTAGAAAGGTATGACTGGCTATTCTAACATTCTTGCCAGAGTGAACTTTAGCAGGGCCCAGTCTGCACTCTGCTTTCTGAAGACAGGCTATCTATAATCTAGGAGAGATTTTACACTGAAAGAGTAACGATCCTTTTCTTTGTAAAGAGACAGGAATCTTTATCAGATGTACAATTGTTTGTATCGCTTCAAGGTATCCATGTGTGATTTTAGACTCTAAAATGATTTGTGTTTTTGCCCAGAGTCAGAAATCTCAGTAACACAATGAACAAGACAGTTTTAGAGCATGTCAGTTCAAAACCTTTTGGCAATATTTTGCCAGGATTTACCTTTTTGTTTTTTACCTCTTGGGAATACAGAAGGTCATAACAACTCTGAAAGCGGTGAGAGCAAAAGTTCCATTTGAAGTCAATAGGATTTGTAATCCTAAATCCCTCTAATGCTTTTGAAAATCTCTCTGTGGATATATACCTTGACAAAAACATCTTCTCCTTTCCTTTGAAATTGAAGTTCTACTACAATCTGAATCAGCAGCATATACACAATATTATTTTCAAAAATCAGCTCTGAAATTCACACATTACAACTGGCTTCAAACAATTGGCCCCTTGAGCATTAGGAAATGCAGTAGGTACATTTATGACATTTGTTTAAAAAGTTTTTAACGTGAAAGAAAAGTTATGTGAAGATACCTGCTCCAAATTGCACGTTAGACTGAGATTCATGGTTACAGTGAACTTAAGCATATATACATAAATATATATATAATCATTGAATACAGGCTGGAATGGATGTGGATTAAAAAACACAGCTAAAAAATACAGAGATGAGTCAAACCTTTACACATAAAACACCTCAAGCTGTGACTAAGTTGGGAGTGAGATGTAAGTACAAATATAGCTCTTCACAAATGCATGGGATAGACGGAGCAAGAAAGGGAAAAAGTATATGGGGATATCAAAAAATGACAGAAGACAATCACAAAACATTAACTTTACCTTGATCAAAAGGCTTGTTGGGATTCCAGTTTCTGAAATAATCATCCTAAATGGGGAGAAAAAATGGAAACTCAGGGAAAATAAGCAATCTTTTTCAGTACAATTTTATATAACTAAACTAAAATGAATCAACTTGTCTTTTGATTCTAATACACAGCTCAAATCAGATGAAAATACCAACAGGTTTTATTCTAAAGAGTAGTAAATGCAGACTAGAAATTAAAGAACAAAAAATTCCTTGCATTCAGTACCTCAAATCTTCCATCTGAATTGTTTTCCAAAGTATGCCCTTCAAGTAATTTCTGACAACTGTTTTTTCATATCAGTCTACAACTTCTGATAGTAAAGATAATGTGACATGATGCATACCAAGATGGTGTTGTAAAAGACCAGCAAAAAAAAAAATCCCAGAATTCGCATATTAATTTGATTGGATGTAAGTTAAACCACTGTGAATGTTCAGATATACAGCAGCAATATCAAAAGCAGTACACTTAAATTATAACAACATCCAGGAGCACTTGCAGTGAATGCTTTTGTAAATTTCATTTTTTAGGACTCCTTAAATCTGATGTAAAGAAATAATTGCACAAGGAGTCTTAGGGTGCTGTTTCACATAATTCAGATTGCACTGTAAAACCAAGAAGGTAGAAGCTGTCAGCGTAACTGGCAAACGATTATTGTTGCCAAAAAAGGTTTTTTCCCATGCTTTCTGCTGACCCTTCTGTGTGCCTGATCATTGTGTATTCTATTTACCTTAAGGCAAAGTTTCACTCACTTCACAGTGCCATCAACCCCACCTCTGAAGCCCAAGATTCAAGCCCAAATGCAATATTCAGTTTCAGCACATTCTGTATATTGCACTTGTGTCCTCTGTAAGAGGAAGTGATAACTACAGAATAATGTACTTGAAGTGAGGAAGCATGGAAGATTTCTATAACACTGTTATATTTTTCTGCATATTAATCTTTATTTCCTTTTCAATATATCCAATGGTCTATAATCATTTCTTGAGGACTGACACTGAAGACGTCTTTATCAATTAGAATGACATTTTGATTTCTTTTTCCTGCCAGGAGGGTAACTGAAAATGCATCAGCGTGAGTAAGATACCTAAATTATTTCTTCCATGAGGCTTTGCTTATCATTTATCTCCAGTTAACTGAATCTCACATGCTCCCTTGCTATCCTATCACCCCAGCTTGGAACATTTTGGAGACTTGGAAGCCACTGCATCTTGCTTTCTGGTTTCAGAACAGCCTACAGGGCTGTTAAAGGAAGAGCAGGTACTCCCCATGCCCTCACTGAATGCTGGGCAATGTGCCTTATGGCAGTGCATTCCCTGGTGAGTGCTATGGCTCAGATCAGAGACAGAACAGACTGCTGCTTACAGCACGGAGACTGCTGTCCTGCTCTGTCTGCTCTGGGGGCAGGAAAGGGTGGGAAAATGCTGCCTATGATGAAGGGGACTGGCTGCAATTCTGCATGACTATCAGGAGGAAGTGCATTTTCTTTCTCAAAGTATATTTATACTCAGTGTCTGTGCTGACTTCACGCACAGCAATGATATCCCACAGTAACAATAAAGATTCAATAAAGATTATTCACAACTTACTTCAGATACATCTGAAGTATCTTTAACTTTTCCTTTAGAAGCATAGAGTTTGGCATCCTAAATAGAATTCACAGACTTTTCTTTGAATTCCACATCTTTGTTATTTTAAAAAAAAAAAAAAAAAGGAAAAAGCTCATTGTGATACAATGCCTTGTAATTGATTATGATGAACTGCTAAGTTCCCAAGCACTAATCATGTTTCTGATTAAGGTTATGTTTTTTAGGCTTTTGAGCAGAATAATTTTTTTCTGGTAACAAGATTATTTATTTTTTTATTCTCTGTTTACAAATTTTCTTTTAGGTGTTGCTTTGCTGCTGGGTTTTCAGCATCAGGAACTGTTAAATAATTCAAATCCCAAGAAAGATTTCTTATGCTGTTGGCATATGGAGCCAGTTTTGGAATAAGGATTGGAAAGGAAGTTTATCTCACTTTCAGTGTCAAAGGAGTATTTTATAGAAAATGCACCTTGCTCATAAAAAAGCCCCTACAAACACATACCTCTTCCTATTCCTAACCCTATTCCATCTTCATTTCTCTTTTATGCAAGATCTCTTTTGCATTCCTTTTTGAAAATTAAAGCTATATTTATTTTGGAATATGCCTGAAATTACAGTGTGATAATGTAGGGAAATACACAAGAAAATATATGGGGAAAAAAACCTAAACCTAAAGAGTAGAATAGAGAAAATCTTTTACATTTTCCACATATAAAACTCATTATTATTTATAGGAGTAAATAATGACTATACATACATTAGAGCAATCTGGTCAATAGCAGTTCAAAACAATTTATGCCAGCTAGAAAACAGAAAATATGGCACTAGAGTTTCACTTCTGCATTGATACCAGCAAGAAATGTAACGGAATGGTTATAGCCCTGCAAAGGTGAAATTCCCCCTGTAGATATTGCTGAGCAGAAAACCTGTCTCATTTAAATACCACCTAAAGCTCTAACTTGAAAAATAGACATAGAAATTTCAGCAGTGTCCTAGCAGAAAGTCCCATTAACTAGAAATGACTTTTTGTTAGGAGGAGAAACTGTTAACATCCCCACATGGATACCATCATTTCACTGTAACTTCCTCCAACAGAATATCCTGAGATAGCAATACATGGTACTCTAAATATGTATACTATTGAATACAGAGACTAAACAAATGCAAACAGCTTGATTAAAGAGCTTAAAATTCATATTCAGTAAAACACCACAATGACAAAAGTGACGACACAAATCTAGACATTCCTGAACTTTCTACTAGGAAAGGTATCAAAGTGCTAAAAACACCTTCCTTCTGCTTTGACAAACAAACCAACTCTGTCATTTTAATATTAACATGTTAACAAATCAATATTAACATATTAATAATTCACATGTATTATTAATTGTTCTGTATAGAAAATGTATTAGTTGATAATAAGAGTTTAAAATATAATATGCACTATGATAGTTGTAAATACTGTAATTTACTCTACTGATATTTACAAGTTAAAAGTGAAAAACCTACCTCAACTTCCTTAATACGTAAGCATTACAAATGAGAAAAGAAAGAAAGAAATTAAACAACATAAAGATAGACATTCACTGATTTATCCTCAGCAGCCTTTAAAATGTGAAATCACTTATTGCAGATGATCGTAGCCTTTGGATGAAATCCTTTTTCTTTCCTGACCTTTCCACCTCAGCTGTCATGGCCCAGTTTCCAGCTGCTGTACTATTAGCCAAATGCCATTCTGTTATTGGTATGTTTGTCTCCCGTAAAACACCAGAAAACCAAAAAAGGCGCTTTCATTTCCTTCTGGCTGACAAAAGCACCAGAAAGTGTTTTTCCTCATACTCATTTGTCACATACCTGCTACATGCGAGAATTTTTTTTTTCCTAACTGACTATAAAGACTGTTTGATGGACTTGAAAGGGACGGCAAAACTAGGCACGGATCCATTTCAGTACAACAAATAACTGCAGCTGAAAAATATTTTTGATGAACGAAGATTTTAAAATCTCTCTCTCCTTGCACAGAACTCACACTTTGAGAGTTTTGCTTATGGTTCAGTGACTGCATATGACTAAATCAATCCCTTAATTAGCTGAAGGGACTCAGCACACCTAAATTCATGCATGAAAAGAGACAAATTGATATTGCAAACCTAGTCTGGATCTGACTGCCTTAGCTCAACCCAGCATTATACAGATGTGATATATTGGCATGATCCCTGTACATACCCAGGAATAAACATGAACCCCAAACTCTAGAAGTTTTGGGGCCTGTCTCTCTCACAGAGCACAAAGATACTGAAAGGTACAGCAAAGGAACTTTACTGTAAGCCCCGTGTCCTTGATGGTCCCGCACTCACATCAGATATAAATACTCAGCATCTACTTACAGGAAAGGAAATCTGGAATAGCATTACCTTCAGTCAAACTAGCCCCAACCCAGTTCTTGAGGAAACACCGAGTTCTGTTCTGTTCTCACTGTGTGCAGGATGAGGCCTTTGGCAAGATTCCTTTCTGCCTCTTTATACGAAGTCTGCTGGCTGCCTGGGACAGACACTGACCTGGGCAGCAAGGCAGGTAACTGGAGTTGGTTCCTCACACAGAGGATAACTCACTGGTTGCTTGCCAGCTTTTGACATTCCCTGACCTAATCTCAGTTGCAAGACTTGGCACAGGAGCTGCCTTTTCATTCTCAACCTATTGATCAATTAGCATTACAGAGCCCTATTTCAAGATTTGACTCTCAGAAAAATTAACTATGAGTTATAATCATAGCAAAAGAAAAATTTGTAGAAAACAAATATAAATTGGTGGATTCAGAGCTCAGTTCTTTATTACACTATAACCATTTCAATTTGTACAATCAAGAGATGAGCTAAAACAAGTTTTGGAGTGATTGAAAACCATTTCACTGTACCATGCATAATAAATTATTGTTTCCTAACAAGACCAAAACATTCTTTTATCATTCAATACAAAAGTGTCTAATCCAGCCAACTTAGACTCATACATCATCAAAAAAGTCAATCAAGAGAACAATCATATGTTAAACTAAGCATGCAAAGGGTGTATTAAAAAGTGCTAGTTTAATGCTCCCAGAAACTTTCCTGCTGTCAGGCCTCATTGCTTTATACAATCTCCCAAAGATATTATCAGAGATTTACACATACTTTTATAAATATTTCATACAGGGACACAGAATATACGGGTGAATTCAGCCTTAAGGTGCCAGTTACATTTGTAAACTGGTTGAATTTAAGATAGTTCTTTCTCTTCTGAGTTGAGATAATTATTTTCAGACAGAAAATATATAATGAAGTCACATCAAGAAAGACCAAATACATGTGGCAAAATTAATGTATCTCCTTTCATAAAAAGGTGGTATGGAAATCATCTGCTATTGATCCTACCACCTATCTAGATGAAATGTAAAAACTGTCAGAAACAAACATGTCACAGGAAGAACTATCAAACGCCTCACAGACCAGGCTTTGATTTGCAAAATCAAACCTTGAAACAGACCTGTTTGATACAGTGTCTTATTAGTCATCTCAGAAAAGATGACAAATAGAAATTGACCCTAACACCAGTACACCAATACGACTGCTATTCTCTATTTCACTACAACAGTAGTTTAAAAGAGCAACCAAACGAAAAAGCCACCTGACATTAATGCAAAAACAAACATGCTTATTCCTCCCTACCCTCCACCTTCCTCCCACCAAAAAAACACCCAACAAAAGTAAGCAGCAGCTTCTGGTTCTCCCGGAGATGAAGTATTTTCAGTGTTATTCCCACCCAACATGCTCTATTGTCACTTTTTAGTTTAGTTATTACTCAATACTTGATAATTCAGAAGAGTTAATTAAGCATGCTTAATTTAACACAGAGGCACTCTATACTTTAGTCACTTATCTAAAAGAACCTCTTGCAAGATGCTCTTGTTTATAAATAGAAGCCAACATTAACTAAATGGATGCATAAATATTTATATTTTACTGCTTTAATTGAACTTAGATGTACAAATCAAGTAGAAATGAGATGCCAGCTGAAAGAACTTCTCAGAAAATCCCCCTCGCTTTGCATCTTTCAGAGCAAGCTCAGCTCAGTTTCCTCACCCAAGGCCTGAGACGACTGCACTGACCTGAAGGAGCCAGCAGCATGCACAGCTGCCTTAGTTTCTAACTGAAACTTTCGTTCTCAGTGTTTGCTACAAAGCTGTGTTTTGTTTCTAGAAGGAAAACAAGGCTGATAACACCCAGCAGCATTGAACAGAACCAAGGATATTTGTATGTCTCCGCCAGGAGAGTGAAGAGGCTGGGGGGGGCACAGGGAGCTGGGAGGGGACAAGAACGGGGCAGCTGACCCAAACTGACCAAAGGGGTATTCCATACCATATGACATCATGTCATATAAGGAAGGGAAGTGAGCAGGGAGGGCCCGTTTGCTTGGGGATTGGCTGAGCATCGGTATACAATCGGATACAATCACTTGTTTTGTATATAATTATCATTACTGTCATTTTATTCTGTTTCTCCTTTTCTGTTAGTAAATAGTTTTATCTCAACCTACGAGTTTTACTTTATTTCTTGATTCTCTCTCCTATACCAGCTGGGAGGAGAGGGGGAGTGAGCAAAAGGCTGTGTGGTGTTTTTCAGGCCTGCCAGCTCAAACCACAACAGCCAACATGAAACCACCATTGAGGATCCTGCCTGGGAAACCTAACATAGAAAGGGCACAACCCTAAAGACTGTTAGATAACCTTTTAGAGGTAATCTTCATTCCCAGCTCTTCCCAGCCAACAAGAGCTTACATTTCCAAGCGTCTCCAAGAGGGATGTTTATTAACACTGGTTTGCAGCCTGCTTAGTATTTTCCTCTTCCATCCTTGATCTATGATTAAACCTTTTACCCTCATAGAGACCAGCTGGGAAAAGTGGTAATTACCAACTCATTGCTTTTCTTTTTTTTTTAAATTAGCTCCAGAAAGATGCAGCTGCATTTTCTGCCTCTCTACCTTGCGGTACAGAAGATCATTCCAACATCGAGCAGTGCGAAAGCACCAGCTGCTGCTTGCTAAAGTCAATCTAGCCTGTATCATAAACATTTCCCCAAGGCCTATTGCCTGTTCTAAGCAAATAGGTTGTGTCAGTATATTACACATTAGTTATTTAAGAGGAAGAGACAATATTTGACCCACCCAGTATGTCAATGAACAAAGATTTCTGAACGGCAACTTATGTCCAGAGCCTGCATCAGTGTCAAGAGCCAACTCCAAGATCCAAAGCACATTACGATGTCTCTAACTGCCTTTGAGCTCTTTTTTGTCTCTCTCTTGGGAAAATGCATCCAATCAGGACACTTTTGCTTAGTGAATGAGTGGATATTTCATTTTGTCTTGGTAGGGGAAACCTTGGAAAAGTTTTATGATAAATTTCCCAGGAAGGCCAGAAGCGTTGGGGTTTACTCTGGTGAAATTGGAAGAAACCATTCCAGACTATAGTAGTGCCTTGTGTTCTGACAGGTCTGAGGATTTCAGAACATTTCTACCACTGATGTGCACAATTTCTTCTGCTTAGCTTGGCTCAGAACATTACATTTTTTCTTAATTTCTAAATTAAAAGGTTTGTTGTTTTTCTCTTTGGTGTGTTATATCAGGAAACAAGATTTACCACCCTTGTTCTACTGCAATATGTTTGCAGAAATTTTCATAGGCAAAAGTTTCAGTAATTAAAAAAAAAGTTGAAAATAATTGAAAAATGTTACCATTAAGCTCATGTCAGCCTGAATAATAATTCTCATTCTTTAGAACTGAACCATGTGGCCTTTAATGTAGAAATCTTCCAAGCTGCTCTACTGTTTTTTTTTGTTTCTTCTTTTTTTTTTTTTTAAAAGGACAAATATAGTAAGAATTAAAAATATTTCTTTTTGAAACAAAACCACTCTTTGTTTATCTGTAAGAATGAAGCCAAAGGGTATGTCTACAATGACGAGGGCAAACAGATGCTCATCTACTCTGCTTGTGCTTCAAGCAGGATGAATGAGGGCCAGCTGTGAGCCAGAAGCTACATCACTGCCTTAGTGCAGCACTGTGCCAGCACTCACAGCTGATGAATTTGGGTGGCTGGAACAATCACACAACTGCTCTAGCTTGTGCTGAAATACCTAAAAGTGGAAAAGTTGCCTTGGTTTGATTATTCTTTGCTGGTCCTCTTAACAGCCTAACTTTAGAAATGTATTATCATTTCTGCCTGAACTCTTCCTCTCATTAGCATGTGTTAAAAGTTAAATAATTCTTACCAGCCTTAATTTCATCAGGCTTTTCTCACCCCAGTTTCTCCCACAGTTATACCAGCTTATTCTGCAAGCTGTAAAGGTAGAACTCAGGAGTCTTGCAAGGTACAGACTCACTGATCCCTGTGTTGGTTGTGCTGCATTGCCACAGACGCAACTCCAAGGCCAGACTGAAAAACAGAACATTAATTTGCTCCTTATGTTGCAAATTAACAATAGATGCCCCCTAGCCACAGTGCCTTGGCCACAAAGGACCATCTTAGAGGCAGTGCATTGTCCTGTCTCCAGCCATAAGATCCCCTCTCCTGACCTTAGTGAAGGGCCCCCAGTCTGGCTATTTGCAGAGGCAGCAAGGGGAGGGAGGAATTAGGGCTGGGGCGAAGATAGGCAGACTTCTAACATGGCCTGAAGATAAGAAGTCATGTAGTGATGATTTACTGTCTCAGCTGAAACAATTTCCTTAGGCAATCAGATCCTGTGGCTATCTGCAAGGAAGCTCAATAGCTACTGACCCCTACATAAATTAGTTAGGCCCTATTCTCTCCAAAACTAAGTCCCACATACTGGAGAGTTTCTCATTTCTTCGGTTACTCTCCAGTTATACCCTGATGCCTACAGCATGTGGATGCAAATCTCTACTCAACCATAACTCCTTATTCGTCTCTTACAACAAACACTCTTGATTCAGCTTCTCACGTCAGTCAGGGGTCCCACTGCTAGGGAGTAACCTACATTTAAAATCACTTACTCAGAAACAGGACTGTAGGAGGGAGGATGTAGGTGGCAAACAGCAGGCAAGTAAAAGGAAGAGGCCAGCACCAGAATTCTGGGATGAAGAAGACTGAAACACCATGGGGTGTGAAGGAAGCAGGAGGTCCAAACTGGGGCAGCTGGGTGTGGGTGCATCAGCAGGGATCTCCCAACAAGAGAGCTAAGCCTAGCAGGGTGGGGTGGAAAAGCTGAATGCCCTCATGGGAAGCCAGAGAACATACCTCAGTAAAATAAACTTGAGAGGTCCCCTGTTAAAACACTACTTAGCACTTGATTTATCTGCCTTGGAATTTATATAATGCAGTTAGAAAACACAAGCCTGCCATGGAACGTATGTCAATGGAGTCACACTTCAGAGGACAGAGAGAATACAGTCCAGAGCAATGAGGTTTTTACATCTTAGAAAATACACATATCCTCTTCACTGAGAGTTTTGTGCAGGTCCCCACAGTTTGACCTGTGAAGAACCACTCAGACTGTGCAGATGCTTGAACACAGACAGAGAAAGCCCTGGAGCCATTAACTCCCACTTTCACAGACAGCAGCACCCAGCTGAATAGCAAACAAAAAGCAGAGCCAGAGACTATAGAAGTATATTCTTCGTCATTCCAGGTGTAATTCTTTAAGCAGCCTCATTTCTGTTTGGTGAATGACCAATATGCATGAATCAGCAATGGGGTAGACAGGCTAAGTCACTGAATCCAGTGATCCTTACAAGGTGCCGACAAACGCACAGCAAAACTACAAATGCCCACTGTGTGAACTGAAGTCAGTAGATCTCCACTGATTCACATAAGTCAAAAACCTGGCCCCAGCATTATTTTCTCACCTCCTCATTTGTTTGTTTTCCTCTAATCAAAACCACTGCGTCTTCACCTTGTGCTGTTGCTGTGGATATGGGTTAAGAATGACCTCCCTTCAGGTTCTCCACATACAGATATTGTTAATAAATCACACTCTCAATAGCTGTCATATTTAAAACATACATTGAAAGGAAGGCTAAACTCTTTCTGCATCTGAATTTTCATTCAAAGACTCAAATTACATACTTAGAAAGCAATTGTTTTCAGGCAGCTTGCAAGCCAAGCACATTAAGCTTGAAGGTTATAAAGCCATTGGCAATGTTACTTCACTTTCAGTATCCCTGCTGCTTTGAGGGTACATCTGCAGAACCTATTTGTGACAGACTCACTGGGCTTTTTTTAGCTGAATGTTTGGGGTTAGTATATGGATAATACAGTCACATAAAGGAATCCTATCACTACCACTTCCTTCACAGTGGTATTCATTGCTTTACAGTGAGTAACAATTTGCATAATGATTAAATAGTTTTATTCCTTGTTTTATTTTACAAAGTCTTCAGAAATCTGTTGAATTGATTTTTTTTTTTTTAATTTCAACGTCCTATTATAGGAATAATCTCAGCATGAGATAAAATGATAATTCCCCTGAAATCAAAGTCATAAAAGTTATGGCTAAAATTGTAATTATATGCCATGCAGATGTACAAATCCCAGTGGTTAAAACATACAAGGAAACAAGCAACAGTTGAATAAAATCAACTCATCTAACTTTGCTATTCAGTGATACGATTTTCTGAGATTTAAAGAGATAGTTAAGCTAGTTATTATGCCCTCAGTCTTTAAAATTGCTTCTTTAAATGTGTAACTAATGACTGGCAGGAGATTGTATGAATTATACTGAATTACAAGCAATGAACTGTCCCTGGAAGCACATATGCATTTGTTTTTATTTCATCTGTAGCCTCAAGCAAAATGTAGCTCCAACTACTTTTGAAGCTCTTTGCAAAAGGTGAAATCAAACTATTCACAAGGTTGTTGAAAAAGACAACTTTGCAGCCCTGGTTTTAGTCAGTATTTGAAATTTCTTAAATCTGGATCAGGAAAAAACAATAATGGTCAACCAGTTAGTGACTGTGAGACATTTGTGGACATTTTCAGATCAGAAAGCCCATGAGCCATCACAAATGTGCGGCTTCCATTCCAGTTTATGGCATCATTTTGTTAATTGTCTCTGGGATTTTATCCATTCTAAAAAAAAAAAGAAAAAAAAAAAGGACAAAACATCAAAAATCATTATGCAAATCTGACAAGTTTAAAGGAAACAAAAAAGACAGCTAAACTACATTAATGGCTTCAGTAGAATTTAAAGGCTAAGGCTGTTCATGTTCATAGTAAAAGATTTCCACATGGATTGATGCTATTTTATTTTAGCCGAAGACAGCACCTGACTGCTTAATCTATGCATATTTTCTTAGGATTCCACAGAACACTCTCCAAAGGCAAATTACAAACCCTGTATAACACTTTAAGCCCCAAAAGTTAAACTAGAGTTCCACTTGCATTTGCAATGACATGGATGATCTTACAGCTAATTTGCACACTTCTATTTGCAAACAAGAGTCCAAATCAATGACAACATCATCATTATTGAATAAGGATTTTGCTGCATTTGACCACTGCAACCATCTAGGCACCTTTTAATAATCTCATTTCAGGATGTGTTTTGACCCATCACTTTCAGATAAGCCCATGGAGCTCACACCAATACTACTTCCACCCAAAACCTCCAAACATCATTATAACAGCTATACTAGGTTAATATTTCCATTTTGCTTCAAAATTGTGACAAGCAAGAGCGAACAGAAAGACTCAAATGAAATGGTTAAAGTTTCTGCAGGATCATATTTATGCTTTCATTGGCTTTTAATTCATCATTTAAAGGTTTTAATAGTTTACATAGTTTACAGCACACTATCTGGAAACAATATTCAGTGTGATTCAGTAACAAACATAGTCAAAAATTGACACATGTTTAGAGCTGCTCAGAAAAGGACAAATTAAAAATAAGAAATATATATTGTATCAAGTTTCCATAGCTCTGAGCATGATGATAAAGCAATAGTCAAGCTAAGATTTTCTGACCAAATTAAGAAAACTAAATGACCTTTCGTTTTCTAACCTAGCATGCTTCTTGGACCAAGGAAAGACATCTGCACGTCTCCTGTAGGGAGATATAATGCACTCTTGAACTTGCCAGAACACACACGTCTATGCTTCAGTGATAAAAGGTCAATACATAGTGTGGCATGGCATGGAATCAACAATGACATGAGAAAGTAAGATGTAGAAAAACATTATTTTACAATCTCAGGAACCTTCTGACCAAGCAGCCATGGCTCAAGAGAATATGTAGCTTCCAGATCTCAAAAAGGCATTTTTGAACTTGTAAGCAGAAGTATGTTCCTGATCTCTAGACGTTACAGTTGTTCAGTCTGAAAGGGATTAAAACATGAAATGTGTCAAAAGCAATCCAAATAGGCATTTTGATGAAGAATAGTACCTGAAAAAACAGCATTTAGAAACATTTGAAGAGTACTGCAGGTCTCAGAAATTCAAATGTTCTGTGCCTTAAGAAGTCTCTATTAGCTATAATTTTACACCTGAGGTCTAGTACAACTACTTATTTAATTCTACCAACTGAGAAAATAGTTCAGACGTGCTGTGCAACTAATCTACAAACCTTAGAGATGTACAATCAGAGGAAATATATATCTTAAAAAAAAAAACAGTTACAGAATTATTAAGTAAATGTGCTGAGGATCTCAAGAAACATACTCTAATTGAAAACCCCACGATCCAATCGACCTACATACATACATTTCTATGAATTTCACATGTCTATTACAGTAAATAAATCTTAACATTAATCTCTTTTACTCTTCAAATTTTCTTTTATTTTTATTAAAAATTCTTTTTTCTTCTGTTTTCTATTTAACACTATATACATCGTAAAGTAACCTCTTGGTTTCATGCATTTTATTACAGGAATTTTTGAGGCAGATGATCTAGAACTAATCTACCCACTCGTAGCTTCTGAACCTAAAAAATATCTGTTTCTTTCTGTCTTCACTGAACTAATAAACATGTGCCTTAAGGGTCAGGCTGAGCATTAGGAAAAGGATCTTCACCAGAGGATGGCTGGGCAGTGGGACAGGCTCCCCAGGGCAGTGGTCATGGCCCCAAGCTGATGGAACTCAAGGAGCATTTGGACAATGCTCTCAAGACATAGGGTTTGAATTTTGGATGGTCCTGTGTAGAGCCAGGAGCTGGAATCAGTGGTACTTGAGGTCCCTTCCAGCTCAGGAGATTCTATGAGTCTATGATTAAGTGCTTTTCATAAACAATTTTTCACACTGCTAAGCCAAAGCCTCAATTTTATTCATGTGTCACAAGAAGTAGCAGGCTCTGAAAATCTCCAGCAAAGCTGTTTTACTTGAAAAATATTAATGCAGATTTCTTTAGTAAATACCAGTATTCACTCATAGTAAGAGCAGAGATTTAGAGTCACACTTCTATTTGTTTCAATGTATGCAAAATTGTGCTCAGAGTTCATTCTAGCATTTAAGAAATATTTGTTAGAGACTGACACAGACTCACTATCATATTTCCATAGCCCAAACACCATAATTTCCTAGATTTTTAGCAATCACAGTTAAATTTTCTGCTCCCACTGATGGTAGAATTCTCTGCTTTGTGCCTCAGGAAGGAGATTTCCTCAACTGCAGCAGGAGTTGGGAAAGCAGGAGGTTGGTTCTGTGGGTTGTATAAACCAGGAGTGGGATTCAAACAGTTGAGGAACTTAGAGAAACTATTTTAAAAAATCCTAAGCAAGAGCATCTTAAAAACATGTCCACAAACACATTGTTTAAGACAGCTAATTAAAACATAGGATTACCAGCAGTGAAGTCAATTCTCAGTAGTTATACATTAAGGACATTCCAGTTGTTCACCCTATTATCTAAGGAAACAATCTGAAGATGTGTTAAATGTGAAAACATAAGTGGTAATCATATGATAACAGAACTGAAATATTTACTATTGCTATGGAAAAAACAATAACACCAGCAACTGGGGACTTGCCTGGCTCTAATTGAATTAAAGAAAGTCAGAAATGTGAGTACTCAGATGCAGTAACATTCATTTAGATTATTACCTTGCCTGGCATTATGATTTCTAAAATTGTATTTTGGCAGATTCCAGGAACACTGTCAAGCTATTTGTCAGTTCAGTCAAAGATATTATGAGCTGGCAGAATACTTGAACAGAGGCAAACTCATTTTCATTTTCACAAAAGTATTTTGAGAAGTGTTTGCAAGGGAAATTGCAACTTGAAATCAAGAGAGAAAAATCTGGCCTAATGAAAATACCCTAGAGAATTTTAACACTAGTTTGAGGACAGGGAAAATATGCTTTGTGTAAAACTTCTCTAAGTGTCCTAGTTTGTCTAGCCTTCAGAAAATGAAGGTTGGCCACACAGAGGCACTAGCACTGCCACAGTTTGACACAGGATCTTTAAATGGAACCAAGTCCTTCACACCAGTCTGGGGCTGCGTGCGCTTGTGCTCATGTTAGAATTTTGAAATCAGTTATCGAAATAGAAAGTATGCTCTAATGTACTGTTTCCTAACAGTGGCCTGAGAACATCTGATGGCTGAAAAGCACCGCAGTATGTGACAGAGGAAGGATTAGACCCTTCCTAAGCTGTGATTTGCACAAGCAGGTTTACAGATGTATGTTATGGAAGGAAAGAACACAAACTAATCCTCCTGCAGCACAGACTCAGACATCTACATCACCAAGCAGCATAGTGCCTGAGGAGAGGATTTGCAGAATGAAATATTTTGTGCTGAGGATCCAACATCTGCTTTACACATGAAGCCTCTCTCCTCTGCTTCAGACTACTCTGAATCCAGTCTGATCCACTGAACTGATCCCTTGATCATCAGGTACGTGTATCTGAAAGCATGTCAGTTTCTTCCTTTCATCAATAACAATTCAATTTTACATACTGCAAGGTGAGCAACAATTCAGTAACTGAAGGCAGCTGGGAGACTTGTTTCCAAAGCATGATTTGATGCCAACTAAAACGCTAATGAAGACATGCCCTGTGCTCTCTGTATGCTGTTTTTAAGACCTTTGACAACCAAAGCAGATCCTGATTAAATACAGAATGATTGAGAGATCTAGATCATGTGAGCTGGACTGTGGTCTGAGCAATATAACTGACTGAAGAGGTGATGCAAAATTCTGATGCTGTGTGAGATGAATCCAGAAAGTGAAGTATAACAATAGCAAGAAGGCAAGCAAGGACCTCAAAACACATCTACCAACACATCATGACCTAGATTTTTTTAATTATTCTTTTCCTTATAGCAGACCCTCCTCAGAGATTACATCTATAGTAATCACCCCAGAGAAGGACTGGTAGATCCTGAGATTTGCTGGAAACCATCATTATATGTCTGTAACGATCCTTTCAGAAATCAAGTTCCATTGATCATGACAACAGCCAGGCAGAACTTGAAGGCAGTGATGAGTCTCACTCCTGTTTGGAAGGATGAACAAGCATACACACCACACCACCATCCCTGCAGAATGCAGGACTGCTTCATTTGGCTGATACCCTCAGTATGCTCCTCTCTTCCCTATCCCTACAAATACTTAAAAATCAGTGCCTTTCATTTTTGAAGGAAAAAAAAAACCAAAAAACAAAAACAAAAAAACCTAGTAAGTCAATATGCCTAGGTATCTCATATAACAATTTTTAACATTCTTTAGTGACAAAGGATCACACCAGGTGTGACCCTGGAGAAGGCATTGTGCACCACATTTGTGCAATTTTGTTTCTAGTTGCAGCCTTTTCCCTCCATTCAAAATTGCCTCTTGGTTTACATTGCTTATAGGTCTGCATTGTTAATCTAAAATTCCTGTCTCAGAACATCACCAAAATCTCAAAATAATGTCCTCACTGAAGGCAAAAAGTCATTACCCATAAGTTTTCATAATTCTGGTTTTTAAGACCTTCAGCATCTTCTGAGCGCTTCTTTGAATTTACAGTTTTTCTCCTGAAGGTTTGTACCAATATTAAAGAGAGCTGCACAATTACCTGTATATCTCTTATTTCTTTCTGAAAGGTTCAGTGGTTCTACATTTTACAAACACTGTAAAAGATTTCTCTATGATTGCTGACAACTCCAGCAGCAGAATGAGTGTTTATGGAAGACTGTTAGCGGCTGCTTTTGTTCTGTGCCTATTACTCCAACTTTAGTATGCAGATCCCTCAAGGATTTCTCATTACCTATGGTTGGCTCAGATTTTCTTTGTGCTTTTGCATTCAGTCAAGCTGAAATATCCTCTGTTCTCACTAGTTAAATTTCTTTGCGCTTCATACTGGTTTTCACCTACATGAATTCTTTTACTTAAAAAAAAAAAAAGAAGAAAAGAAAAGAAAAGAAAGTATTTATAGCCTAGTTTTCAGGATATGCACCCGGTTTTATTATTTCCTCTAATTAAGACCTTAGCCTGGCTTTTTGGCTTTCTGAAATTGGCATTGCCAACGTATTCTCACTCCTTATACTCCGGCAGTTCTTCAAGTTATTTTAGGAAAACAACTCCTATTCTGCTTTCCATTTGACTTCTGGCTGTTTTCTAGATACCATGATTTTTCACTGTCTGTCCTGACGCATTTGATGGATTCTCAGTAGTTTGTCTCCTGTATGTCCTTGATATCTTTAATTACCCATTGTTCTTTGTTTACTTTGCACTCACTAGGACAGATTATATTCTTCGCTATCACTAGAATAGATCTGGAGTGCCAGAACTAAAATTAGCAGATTTGTACAGGTGTAAAATGATAGAAATGAAAGAATATAGACTGAAGAATTAATTTCTAATTTGTTCTTATACACATAACAGAAAAATATGCCTGAGAATTTACATCATTTCCTCCTAAGCATAAGCTTAAAAGATTCCTTTCTGAATATATTGGTCATCTGCAGCAACAGTGCTGGCAAAAACACTGCTTTGTGATTTGCTGATGCTGTACAGAAAATCATCAAACAATGTTATGACTGTTACATGTCTGTCAATACAGGAAAAGTTTCAAGGAATTTCCTGAAAATGCTATTTATTATTTTGAAGGCAGTCAGAGAATCTTGTCTTTTTTTGACTCTCCTGACAATTTCAAATTCTTCACGTATTTTTTGACATCCTGATGAATATTGATTTTTTACAGCAATGGTAATCATCAGCTAGACAACAGATTGCCTTCTATTTTATATTTCAAACCTGGAAAATGTTAGATTGTAAAGCAAATCCAAGCCAGACTGTTTATTTGCTTGAGGACTTAATCACCCAGCAGTCCTGTGAAAACTGAACCAAAGAATTTATCTTCAGAAGATGTGACAGTCACTGCAGTGCGAGGAGGCTGAGCACCAGCTTGTCAGTATCCACATAAAGCACGAGGCTGGGGATATGGTGTGGGGCAGGGGCAGATCAGTAGAGGACTGGGTGTAAAACGCTACAGATAAAGTTACGTGAGAGGGCAGACAATGTTGGAGGGCTCAAGGTTGTTGAAATGTCGAATGTGTCAGGATGCCTTAAGGCTGAAGGCAGAGAGCAGGTAAGATGTGAAGATATGCACGTACACCTGCTCCCGGCTGATCCCAGCTCAGGTCTCCTGGTCAGGTTGGGCTCTGCTGGCCCTAGGGGTAAATGAAGCAAAAGCACCGATGAAAGCAGTGAAGGAGAAAGATCTCTGATCCTTTATCCAAACATTTTAGCTATGCGGTTTTACAGGCTGATAACACTGCTGTGATTTTGAAATTTATTTTTCCATAGATGGAATGGTAAACTCTGATGGAAGGTGACTTTGTCAATGTAGAAATTGATAATTTTTCCCCAAGAGGCAGCAGCTTTCCTTTGTTTGTTATCTAACTCATCTCTGTGTTCTGTGCTCTGCTCCTTCTCTTCCAGCCTGACCTGTTCTACTGAGCAGACCACTCTCCTCTTTCCTGGATGAACAAAGTCTTGCTTCAGACAGTCACTTCTCCATCTCTCTCCTGATTATTTAAAAATGTCTCTTCCTCTCACAGTGTTTGCATTTGGGAAACATTCATGAGAAGCTTATCCCCAGAAGAATGACCCATTCACATTTTAGCAGCTAAGGTGGTCAAATTAAAATGCTGATAAACCATAGCACGACACATTGCTCTTCGGATCCCAGAGAGGTCCCTTCCTTCTCAATATACCAAAGGTCAAAATTTGCTTGGGTCTTTGGAGTACAGAGCTGCCACCTCTGAGCAGCGAGCTACTACATGCATCTTTCCAGTTCAGGAGACTGATAGCTAAAATAATTAACACTGCATATATTCACCTGGCTGTTACAGGGTTTGCTTTTTTCTTCTGGAATGAGTAATAAAAAAGCTTGAGATGGAAGAGGGAAAGAACAGGGCTGGATGCAACGTAAACATGCTTCCAAACTGTCTGTCCACACCGTCTTATATATCAACATTATTCATTTCATCTCATCAGGTAAAATACAAAATTCTACTTAAAACGTTTCTTTTTTCTTTTGAAGTGTGGTGATCTACTCTTTTGCATGCTAACCAAGCTCTTAACATTTCTCCAATGGCTAAGAAGGACACTGTAGTAAACAAACAATGTACCTACTCCAGTAGATTGGCATGATGATTCATTCTACACTTCAAAGTATTTTGAAAATGAAAAAAGCAGTATTGTTATACATTCAGTGGCTGTGATATAAGGAAAGTCTGATTACATTAGGTACAGCCTGCAAGTTTTTAATAGGAACTTTTTTTTTTTTTTTTTGCCATAAGCAATTGTTGCCTTTAAAATACCCAAAAGTAGCAGAATACATTTAGTTCCATTATTCAAACCTCCTAGGGTTTTCATATGCATGTTTCCTTGGGGGTAGGTTACTCATGTAATAAGGCTCTGAGGTTCAGCCAGCCTTCCTGCTCCAGCAGCCCAGCCCTCTCCTGCCCATCGCAGCGCTCCGCCGGGATGGCTCTGATTAGCTGTGCCCCTGCTGCTGCAGGAAAATGCTGCAAAACAGCTGATAGATCTGTACAGGGTGGGAGTGAAGACAGCCTCTGCAGCCATCCATAAACTCAACTCATTTAAATTGCTAGCTGTCTGCTCCTGACAGCAGCACCAAAGAAGAAAAAAAAAGGAAAAAAGGCAAAAACGTTTTTCTTTCCTTCACATCTGATAATGATTAAAGTATACATTTCCCAATGTGTGTACACACACATACACACAGCGTGGCAGCATCAGGTTTTCTTTCCTCCAGAGCATACACTCAATCAACAAACATCAGATATAATTTCCTGAAGATGGCTAACCTATCTTAAGCATGGAAGGAGAATTTGTTTAAAAGAAATATACCAGAACAGACACAACTCTGCAGTGAATATATTGCACTGCAGAGTTCAAACAGGAGCTAATGGCTCCTGCAGAACAGATTTGCTGAAATTCTGACAGCCCAGTAAGGTGACCAAACCCTGAAGCATGCAAGTTGAGGCTCCTTCTACCATCTGAAAATGAGACTCTGAGGTGTCTGAGTTCACCATGAAGTGATGCAAAAACATTTCTCAGGGACACATCTTTTGCTTTAGTATAAAGAAAAAAAGAAGAGAAAAGTCTAAACCTTCATCTCCCAAATGTTACGCCCACTTTTTATTTATTATTTTTAATTCCATATCAAATACAGAGTTATCTATCCAATAAATGCACTATCTGCTCACACAGAGATACACGTGCTCTAACAAAACAAAGCTTCATTGAAGTCTGGTGCCACATTCCTTTACTATGACTGTAAGCAAGTATTCCACTTTCAATGCCAGTGAACAGATTGCAGCGCTGCTTCTCTCTTAAACACACACAGATACAGCTGAGATAGAAGTAATATACTCTGATATACAGCTTAGTCACAGACTAAGGCAAACAACTGGCTTACAGCCCTAATTAAAATACAAGAAGCAGAAAGGTGAAATACGGCCAATGCGCTACAAATTTAGAAACAGTGAAACAAGATGGAACATTGCAGGGAAGTAAAGATGAATTTGTAGGTTTGTGCACTTCTGTAGAAGACTCTGAAGCCAGCTGCACTTGATTGCCTCATTTTATCATGAACAGTAGATAGAAAAATCATTAATCTTTTTGGTTATAAAAAATTGTGAATTTTCTGTAATGTCAAAAGCAATGAATGAAATAAAAATCAACTTTTTTTCTGAAAAGAAAAACAAACGTATAAAAAGGAGGCATAGCACTATCTTTCCACTATCACAGGAAACAAAAGCAAGTGAGATAGTCCCAACCTCCTTCCAAATCAAGTCAGCAGTAGTGTTCAGCCACTGATATGACTGGAAGTAACATTGGGATGACAAGCAATGAAAAATTAGAGGCATTTTAATCAGATTTTGCCCATTCTTATATTAAAAGAATGGAGACAATTTGATATAAACTAAGTCAAACTCAAAACCAGACACTACTTGAACCATAAGAAAATGTCTTGAAAACTGGAATATGATCTTGGGAAACAAACAAACAAACAAAAAAAGATACAGCTGCAGTAGGAACCACAATAAAAAGCTATAGGATTAAAGTAAAAAAAAAAAAAACCCTACCACTCATTCAATGGAAAAAAGTAATTATCACAAGAAACAGAGACTAACACTTCAGGCTTCAATAAAGAAGTGTCTCTTTTTCAACTGACACGGAGAAACTCCATTCCTGACCTGAGATCCCCAATTAATTTGCAACATAAACAAACAAATACATAATGATATCAGAAAATATGTTCAAGAATCCAGTTCCTCTTATGCAGGAAATCAGACTGAAGTATTATAACAGACACCCAGAGGTCCATGAGCCTCTGAGTACTGAAAAAGCTGGAACATTTTTCATGAACAAAAATGGAAAATCTGACCTTTTAAAATCATTTTAAAAATGACTAGCTGCCTCATTATGCAGAAACACTAAGGTCTGTAACTTTATTTTAAAGTTTACCTTATTGTTGAAAGACTGTTATGTCAATGATGTCTTGCATATTTAAAAGAGTGAGGTAACAGTCTCCCTGCTAGTAAAGCTTGGCTGAAAGATGACCACATACAACGCTAAATTTCAGGATTTTCAGTGTCATACTCAGAAAAAATATGTATCTGCTGCCTAAACTTTTACAAAGATATCCCGTTTCATTTTAAGGATTTCACATGACCAAGACACACCTGGATATCTGCTGGTTAATTCTCACTGTTTAAGAGCATTAATACTTACCTGAATGTCTAACTTTGCTTTCTAAGCAACAACAGTGAAAATTTTGCATCTTTTCAGTAGCAAAAAGCAGGAAAAAGGTTTTCTCCATGTAAAATTGGCTGCTTTGTGTAGTCATATACACATGAAGAATGTGATAGTTTAAAAGGAAAATAGCTAGACTGAGATGATGTACATCATATTATGCCATGGAGGAGCAGAGTTCCAGCAAAGGCACAGATTACATCTCCCAAAGATCTACACCTTTTACATTTGTTTTTAATTCATTAATTGAATAATTATGTTTAATTGTTTGAAGAAAACTAGAGGTGTAAAATAGAGCACGTCAAAAAAAAATGTGGGGCATTTTAAAGAAAAGAGTGTCTTTTCATAAAATGAAAAATTCTACAGATTTTCATTCAAAATACAATCAAATCCTAAAAATAAACTTTCTTCCCATCACCCCCAATACGTATTGGTGAAGAAAATATCTCATTCTGGTAGAAAATATTTGAGAGAGGCCAGCAATCCTCTCATAGTCTTACCACTGAGCTCTGACATTTGCACTGTATTCAATGTTAGCTGATTCAACTGGCATAAAACTCTGACATATATCGTGTATTTTGGAATGGACGGCACAATCAATATTGATGTTGGCAGCTTCTCATGAATACACAGCACAGGAGCTGTGGAGACTTGCTAGCTCACTGCAGCCTGGCTGCTAACTGGGTTTGAACACGAGAAATTAAGTTGTTTGCAAACTGCTTTTCCAAATGGGTTCTCTGTTCCTTTTGCAGTGGTTTTCATGTTGCTTCTACTTCCGTTTACCTTTTATTTGAGTTCTGTTATGCTTCACACGCAGCGTTATTTTAACTTTAGCTCATCCCTGGTTCAAGTTGGGGGTGGGGATGAGGAATCATTGCTAACAGAATATCATGCTGAAGAGGCAGAGACTTGCATATAATTTAAACCATTCCAACCAACCTGTGCAACTAATGACCACCTATACAGCCTAATGTATGTTGGCTCGAGAAACAAAACCAGGGTATTTTGAGAAAACAAGTTACTTTCTAAAGCACGTTTTAGTTGTGGCTATCAAGTGAATTTAAGCCTTGATCTATACACAACAGCAGAATCTCTGTGGCTGTTCTTACCAGAGTAACTTACCTTGCAGGTTTTGTGAGCTCAGAGAGAATGCCCAGCCTAAGCTGTTCATTCCCACCCAACTTCACAGTACATTAACTTCCCCTTTAGACAACCATTCTGTAGATGAAAAAAAAAAAAAATCTCAACAGAAACCAAAGTTTCTGTTTTCGGTAGGACTGCCAGACAAGCATAGGAAAATTCCAATTCTCCCTGCATGGGATATAGCCCAGGTGTGAAGCACATTAATTCAGAATTGAAAAGCTAGCTCTGCTTCAAAATACCTGCTACCCAAGCAGCTTCTTATGAAAAATGCTGCCACAATATACTCCAAAGCAGCAGGAAAGGGAAATCATGAATTGAAGTGTGGAGAAAATAGAAGATATCTCTTCATCACAATCACCACCCACTTAATTCTTGTAATTTTCTCTTGATCAATCACACTGGGTTCTATACACCCAGTGAAACAGATGCTGAGACAGGTTCTTTAGTCGCACTTATGCTGTTTAGTTAACACTACAGTGTAGTAATGACATCTCAAAATGTAGAATTTGATCAATTTTTCTTAGATAATAGTTGTTTTTAGATCAAATACAAATTGCAGAGGTATAGCCTTTCCATTATGTAATTTAATTGCCATCCACTTCTCCTTTTACACAGAATAAAGATAAATGCTTTTTTGGCTCCCTGTTTTGTATCGTTTAGACAGACAAAACATGGATGAACATATTGAACGCGTGAGCTGTTGTGTCCTGGTGAGAATGTGTGGATCATTTTCTTTGCTTCTTCTGATCTGCTATAGAAACCTACAGCACATTAATCATTTTTGAGCTCAATCCCAGTGTGAGGTGGGAGTACAGAGTAATTTACTGTGTCTACATTAGATTTTTCTTTCATCAGACTTTTATACAGCTCGCTGAAAGAAACTAATACCTATAAACTTAACAGGAATATATTTCTACTGAGGTTACGTTACCCTTACTCAAATGTAGAAACGAATAATTAAGTCTCTCTTGAATAAGCATTCATTGTATAATAAATCCTAAACACATTTACACCATAAATTGAACTTATTAAATTAAAGATGTTTCTTCCCTAATATACAACAGATATGCAAGCACTGAGACAGCACAGTGAGGTTCATAATACAAATGCCTATGCAGATTAGCTAAACCAGATGAACAGATTTACGGATATTAACAGTGGTGAAATGGAATAACCAGGGGCTTTAACTTTTAGAGTAAATCCATCATCTCATTTATTCATGGTGCACTGTGTTTAGAGCTTTGGGTGGAACAGCCATGACTCTACATTACAGTATTTAATTCCTTCAGAGTTGGTGGTACCTTCTAAAATACAAGGAACAGGTTTGTAGACATTGAAAGAGGTCAGGCTCAAAAACACTGCAGGACAACGTTCCGTTTGGGAGGGAATGGCAACCTTGTGCGCTTCCTCACTGGCAAGACTGCTCCACACTTTCTGGGAGGGGCAGGTTTACAGCACTCGAGTCTAGTAACAGAATATACATCAGCTCAAAAGGGGCATTCGTGTTCTCTGTCATCATGGGTAATGAGGCATAGGCAGAAAGCTTTTCCTTTGCTGAAAACTATATCTTGGCTTATAGTGAATAATAATTCAATATCACACAAAATACATAACATAACACTCAGCATAATCTTTCTATGTACCTAAAGAGACAGATACATCAGTATACTCTTAAGTCTCACAAAGGATCTGTAAACAACACTCACTAGCTCATTAACACAAGCAAACAGCAGCTCTTTCTTATTGGGAACAGGCCAAAATAAGCAGAAAACACTAGGGAAATTGATCCCCCATTTCTTCTCTATATTTCTCTGCAATTCTCTTTAGTGCATCATGAATTCACACGCTGCTTAGGATATACATATGTATTATTACCCCTCTCTGCACGTTGAATTCTACTCATGTCTCAGTGCTGCAGAAAGCACACTGAGGCGAGTACCGAGACTCTGGGAGGTGTTACTGAACAGGGAACTTTGGACCTCATGGTACTGCATGGTGTGGGTATGAAACTCTGACACTGCTTGCATATGACAATTATGGGATCAAAACAACTTCTCCAAGCAAACAAACTTTTAAAAATCTCTGTCTCATTTCAGGTCACTTCTGGCTCTGAAATTTTCACAGAACTTTCAAGGCTTTTTGTTTCAAAGTATGCAAAAAGCCACAAACCCTTCAGCTTAAGCAGCATGCTTAAGAATTTCAAGTGGAAGGGAGGTCAATGACAGCAAACTTCTGTCACCCTACCAATCACACGTTGTCAGATTTCTAACACATTGTGCTGAGGTATACGTTAGCTTGTACCTCTCCAAGAGCAATGGAAAGGCTGTGCTTGAAAGTAGCTCATGACACTACTTTCACAGGGGCAGGCCTGGCTAAAAATGTAGTTGGATGTGAAGATGATGATAAAGACTCATCAGAATGATAGCAGTAGATGAAACAACAGATATTAGACAAAAGATGCCGCAAAGAAGGTGTGTCTTAGGCTGCTCAACAAAACCCACAAAAGTAAATATCTTATGGGTTTGAAGAGAATATCCCCAAAATGACTAAGTTTCAGCTGAGACATTCTGAAGAACTTCAAGAATGAAAAACATAAGTTTTGTTTTTGCAAACAAATATTAGAATCATGGTAAGCATGGGGAGAACTAGATCTTTGCCCCTATCCATGCAACATCTTTGTTTCTTTTTTAAGCATATACTGAATGAATGCTGCAGAGCTTGTGACATCTACAGGCTTATAGGAGCTGAAACTATTTGTCCTTCTTTCAATGTGTATTGAAATGCAAGTAAATCCTCCAGTTTATATTGCTTTGGTTTTCTGATTCTAGAATTTACCTCTCATCTTTACCTGGATTTTCCTACCAAGAGGTAGCAGTAAATTTTCACTCAGTTTGGCTACAGATAGGTGCCTAGTGGCTTCTATTGGAATATTCACAACGGGAAGAGACAGAAACTCACTGTTTTAACTGAACACGTAGGCTATGTGGTGTGCATAAAATTTGCAGAGATGTGGCATTCCTTGAATCCCTGCTACTTTCCACACTCACAATTTTTATTTTGCATGATGTTTACACAGGGTTTGTTCAGGGTTTGCTGTGATAGAGCAGGTAATGCTGCTGTAAGAATGGTCAAGTTTTCATTAGGCACTATTGAAGGTTCTAACTATGAACACTAAAAAAGGGAGGCCTAGAGTGCCCTTCTTTTCCCTCAAACCATATGGATGATTTTTATGCCAAGTTTCAAAATCAACAGTTACAAAATAAACAAGAACAAAAACAGTATTTTCACAAGAGGAATGAGGAACTCTGCATATTTTACTTTCTCCTACAAATCAAGAACAGTCATAGAAATGTCCCCCAGTGTGTGTGGAGTGGGGAGAGTTGAGCAGAGACCAAGCACAGAAATAGTGTACCATGATTTAACTATGTTAGAAAGCTATAGAGGTTGAGGAGTGGGCTGAACAGAAAACGGATTACTACTTCAGCTCCAGGTACTCTCTTTGATATACATAATCATTTCTTTCTCATAAATCAGACTTTTCATAAGCAGGCAGGACAACTGTTTATGCACTTTTATGAATGCTGTCTCTCTCACTGACACCCTTTCAAACAGGAGGCACCAACCCATGTCAGTATTAACAGATCAGCATCCTATTGCTGACACTGATGCAAATTTAAAAAGGGAACCATATTCACCTTCCAAAACATCATGGAAACAGTATAACTGGGCTTTCTCATGGTGTCCATACTTATTGTCTGTACCTTGCAATTCACGCAGCTTGATCAACAGCTCTAAACACATTTATTATTATTTATTTTACTCTTGCTTCCCTACCTGCTAAAGCAATTTCTCTCATTTAAAATGCTGAATGCAAGTGAAACAAGTACATGCATGAGAGAAAACAAACAATCCCACTTCCAGACATCAATACATACTGGTGAATAAGTAACTGTAATAATGGGCACATTATGTATTCCTAATGTTTCTTATTAATCAAATCTTGTTTGTATTAGAAAGAGGAAATAACTGCATCCAAATTAACTTGCCAATATCATAGCCATTAATAATAACCTAGGAGTGAAGACTCATGGAATGCAATTACATTACTAAAGTAATACTGATACAAGAATAAAACATGATACAGTTGATACAAAGAGGGAAACAAGATGCATTCTCCACTGAATGTACAGATGTATTTCTGCAGGTGCTGATTCCTCTAAACATGATTCCTTAGAACGGTGTATATTTATAGTCCACTCAACAGCTCAGATGCTCCAGGGTATCACAGTGGTACAACTGACAGGTAAGTATTGCAGTTTATGTAGTTAAGGCAGGAAATTCAAAGGCTAAGTATATATGGTCTAGATGCGCAGAAAGTATCTTTCTTCCCATCAAAAAAACGGCATCAGAAGGCAACTAGCAGACAGAGCAGCTGCTTCTGAAGGTTATTCGGAAGGAGTCTAAGAAGACAGCTGATGCGTGAGTTACAAAGGTGGTGCAAGGGTCTGACTGCCAAAGGAGAAGGTAGGGTTGGGCAACTTGTTGGCAAGTTTCGTTGTTTCAGGGAAAACACTAGGGCAGGACTTGAACACATTTGTTTTATTTAGACAGATGGAACAGAGTTTGTTGGACTTCTTCGTTAATTCTATCATGGCTTAACTTCCTGTAAGCTCACCTCCAGAGACCACTTTCAGCCAGTACCAACAAGGCAGATCTCCCATTCAACACACAACATGCGAAGACAATTACAACAGTGAATCCAGGCCTTCCTAGCATAACAACAGGATATACTGCAGCAGATAAACCAGCCATTTACTTTACATAATTGGTTTAAGAGTAGGAAAAGACTTCATCGGGTATGAGAAATAACAATTTTCCCATCTACACTAAATTTTTAGTCTAGTTTCCAAAGGATACACTGTTTATACATTCTTTCTGCATTAGGCTTTCTGTATAAGCCTATAAATTCCCTTCACCACCAACTCGTGAATGCATTGACTGATTTTAAATCAGAGTGATAGAAGGGTAGGGGGTCCCAGAGATAACTACATTCCAACATGAGAGATGGATGAGAAGAGAACTCTTCTAACTGCCCCTAACAGAATACTAAGGGAGAGGCTTTGGTATGAACACATGCATTATTCATGCACCTGAAGCTCCACAAAAGCTGGAAAAGCTTTCACATGGCACAAACCTGTAGGAAGCTGAGCTTCGTTAGCTTGCTGCTCAGAGAATATTTGCTCATTCCAACCTAATTATCAGTGGAGACACTGCAGACTGTATTTTCCAATTCCAAATATGTGATTCTAAGAATTTGGCTTTTGGCCTACAGCTGACAAGGGATGCAAGTAACATGAACAAGCCTGATACAAGCCTAGGAGTATTCTTCACTCTGTGACCAATTAGTCTACTTGATAGAAGGGAAAAAAAGAAAAAGAAAGAAAAAAAAGGAAGAGGTATCAAGTTTCTAGTGAGTTTATCTGAAAAAAAAAAATTAAGTCTAAAAATGCTTTGTAAACTTATGTCAAATTACCCACACAGCCCTCACTGGGAACAATGCAGCACTTTCATACTGCTTTAGGAACAGCAGATAATTTATTCTGCAGTTCTTCTCTGAAGAAAACATAATTATCCCAGCTGCAGAGAAGACAATGCAAGTCTCCTGTGCTGCTTTAAATCATGGTAATCAATGTCTCACACCCATATGAAGGAGTAAACCAGAATTCAGTACTAAAATCACAATGAGGAATCTTGGCCAAGTGAAGCTAGGATTTCATGGGAGGCATATATCACTTGCTAGGCCTCTCCTTGTTTGTCTGTTTTCATTCATACTGCTATAGGGGTAAGTGAGGAACAACTGTGACAGCATGGAAATACTGCATCATCTCGAGGCAGTACCCACTGAGCTGCTGCAGGTAGCAGCTGCCAGCACTGAAGATAAGCCATGTCAAAACAGGTCTGGAAATAACTTCTTTGTAGGAAATGAAAGCATGATTTAAAAATTGCCTCAACTTTGTGTGTATAAGCTGAACTCTTGTTATTTCTGTGTCAGGAAGCGATGCTACTTAGTTTCTTCTGCCTTCAAGAATTTACTATAATCATGTTTTGTCATTGCTTTTTTTTTTTT
>WBMW01001308.1:890543-1105727 GCA_013396635.1 Penelope pileata | reverse complement strand
TTTGAAATGAGGGGGAAGTTGGTGATGGTAGGGTGTCAGCACAATTTTATTTCCACTTAAGGCATTCTATGACAGGTTGCAGACCCTTGCTTTGTCCTGGTAATAAAGTTTATTTTTGATTTTTTTTTTTTCAGTTTGCATAAATACTGAATCATCCAAAGGCTTGACAGAAAATTTTTCTATCGCTAGTTAGAAAGAAAACTTGGAAGGTAGCCCAAACATACCCTAACACAGACTTTCATTAATATTTAAGCATGTTTATAGAAAGTGTAACCATATTAACGAAGGAATCAGAGAATATACATCACATAATATATCACAAGATATTTTGGCATTATCTAGGGATATGAAGGTTACTGCTCTGCAACTGGAAGACAGATTTTAGGTGGGTATGCCACATCTTTGCTTAGGAGCATTCTGTTTTGAAAGCCTGCATCAGAAAATATTTTATTCTGAAACAGTCCAGTAAAATAGAATAAATGAAAACACATACTGGCCAAACAAAACATTTGCCCAAAATAGCACAGAAACGTGCAGCTTTATGGATTAGCAGAGCTGAGAAAGTTCAGTTTGGTATTCATCTGCGTAGCTTACACAGAATGGGAATAATAACACGATGTAATCCTTGGAACCAGTAGCACTGGAGACATTCGTACACCTCCAGCAAACACGCAGCACAGAGTGCTTGCTACATATGGAAGTCATCTGTACTTCCAGTGCCATTAAACAGAAATTGTTCTCAGAATTGACACAGACTGCTCAACTAAACATGATGCCAGAGAGGACCATTAACCCTGGCCCAGGACTAGGCATGACAGACACCTGTTGGGACAGTGAGGAATAGAACTAAACAGTCAGTATCAAAAAATATTTAAACAATCTGTTTTTAAGGAAGGCTCATTTCTGTCTTTGAAAGTGATTTCCTTCACATGCATCTCCATGCACAGACATCTATGGACTATGTCTAATCAAAATTAATAGGGTCACTTAGAGTTTTAAGTAATGAGAAATATGGGGAACTGCTGCAAATTATTGCTATCCTGCTCTATGTATTTTAATATATTTAATAATGTATTAAATACATTAATAATGCATTTACTATGTTAATAATGTATTAATGTATGTGCTAAAGTTAATATTTTATTGTGTTAGGGCCTTACATTTATAAAATCGCCTTTATCATGCAGGACGTGAGCAGAACCTTTAGTGTTGTAGCTCATAAGTACAAATGCACAATGGGAATGACTGTGCAAAAGGGCTATTTCCCATCACATGTTCTGCACTAGGGTATCTGCCAAGGAGCAGTCCTGCACTAACAAAGGCACATTACATTTTCTTGATCTTCTTTCTTAAAAATACGGTCATGTTCTCCTACAGAGGCTTGAGATTTATGGCCCTTCCTGTCCACTATTTTTCCCTCGATCAATTTTGAATTATACAGAAACAAAGCTCTAACAGAACAACTTATAACAATAGGGTCAGACAGAAACTGCAGTCATAAGTTCGAGCCCCTCCTTCAGCCAAGTACAGCAATGGATGTTTCACCCCTCTTCCTACATGTCTCTAGAACTCAAAGAGACAGATAACCTTATTCAGCCCTGCTGCTAAAGGTTTAAATTCTTTAAAATAATGACCTTTAACCCTGTAAGAAGTATTAAACAGTAAAACAGACTTTTCCCACCAGAAATTACACCTGTGAACCTCAGGCCCCCTCTGCTGCTCTGACCAAAGCAGGATTTGCCTCATGTCTTTCCTGAGCACTTACCTTTTAGCTGTCTCCTGGTAACTGTTGGCTTTGTGCTATCTATGCAATGCATTTGTTGCCTGCCTTGCACCTCCTCTTGGACCAAATTTGATCAGCTCTAACAAAGCACCATTTGTTATTTAACATTTATTCTGTTATAGGTTCTGGACTTTTAAGCAAAATGCCCCAACAACAAACTCTAATACATCTTATTTATATTATGAAAAAAAAAGTTAGGAAAAATGCAAAAAGAAAAGCCTCAACACCTTGAAATGCTTTCTGAAAGTACATTCTAGCACGTTTGGTATATCTTCCATGGCAGTATAGCCAATCTGCAGAGAACACTGTTAGACAGGAAAGCAACACACCTTACTAGATCCTTCCTCAGAACTTCACCCTGTATTTTTCCTTCCCTAAGATTTTACTCTGAACAATATTTTATTGTCCAAAGAGCTATCCTCCTGGCTTTAAGTCCACATTTAGTGATAAACCCCCTTTCTCACAGAAAATAAAACTTAATCCTATACATGACTTAGTTTAAATGAACTGAGAATTCACATGAATGATTTATCAACCTGCAAGAGAAGACAACATCAACGCTGTCAGCACAGTTTTGGTGCAGAGAGTTCAATTAGAATAGTTCATAGTAGGCTCTCTGATTGAAGCGATGTGACTTAAGGTTGGTATCGATCGTATATTTATTGATGTGGATCTCTCCTTGACAGTTGTTTAGAAAAACATAAAAGTAAACAGAGAAAACTACACATACTAAGACACCTATAGAGAGAAGGCCCATAACAACACTGAGAAATGAGAATTCTTTATTAAACTTCTTCACCTCTCATGAATGATCTTGTTACTGGGGGCTAGAAACTCCCCCAAAATGATCATTGATAAACAAATTTTATATTTCTCACATATTAGGTTTAACAAATGTAATTTTTTTGCCGTTTTATAGTTTCAAAACTATTGATGTTACAAATGTTATTCAGCACATTCCATAACTGGAAGGATTGCTTTAACATTGCACTGCTTTAGCACAAACTAACAACTCCAAAAGATTAATCTTAAGAAAGTTTATTCAAGAATTTTCTTGATTCTGTGTGATGCGCTTCCTATACAGAAAGGATGAAAGTATGCTTACAGCTCTTGTGAATTTAAAGACCAGCTATGTGCACAGAAGTCTTGGTGTGACAAAGCAACACACAGATTCTATATGGCCAGTGCTTCTAAACTAATTATGTCCTAAAAAATATTTTTGTTAAATATTATCACTCAGACATCTAAAATAAAGGGAGCAAAGATATGGAGCAGAGCTATGGATTTAAGATATCAATTTCTGAAATTTTTTCGTTTAGCCATTTTTTCCTTGACTTAAAGGAGGTCAAGATTTCAGTGCAAATAACTTAGCAAAAAACCTTGCGATATGCAACTCTGTAACTGGCAATCCATGGAAAACAGAATGGACTGAAAATATTTTCCTTTAAATCCAAGACAGTTCTCTGAAAATAGATGTTGTTCTCAGTCTGTTGTCTGATAACTCTTTCTTCTCAGCACTCTGAGTAGTCTGCTATTTTTAAAGACAAAATTAAAAATCCTGCATAAATCAACATCACTCAGAGTGAACAAAAATATAATTCTTTTCTTTCTTCTGAGTACTGGATACAATGCAGGAAATATGTAACAGACTATCAGTGCACCCAAGAAGCTTTCTAACAATTTTTTTTTCGGTTTGCTTCTTCATTTCACAACCAGCATGGCAATAGAGAGATACGGTATAATCAGTTAGGGGCATACCAACATAGCTTATTCCTTTATACGGAACAAACTAGCCCAGTAACTGCTAAATTAGACCTACCCTACAACAGTTTGTTTGTGTATAGTCAGAGAATAACAACCTAAATTGCAACCTGAAGCGATTCCACTTGAGTGAAACCACATTCATAATCCTTAATCCCAGTATGTGAGGCCTTTTGTTGGATTTCTTTTTAATTAATTTTATTTTTTTAATCATATACTAGGCAACTATACCATATTTAGCTTTAAATTAATTGAGTGGACAATTAATTGTTGCTTCCAAAATGTGAGGATGTATCAGCATACTAACATCGATGTTTTGTGAAGGACAATAGAGCATATCCTGCTTAAATCTTTTCTAAAGGCAAATAACTCTAACTTAGCTAATTGTTGAGACCAACGATTTCAATATAATTGAATGAAAAGTGAGCAGTTAAGCATTTACAACTTGAATAACCTTCCTACGAATCAATACTTCTTTTAAACTAGCCTCCCAGCCAGACCTGATATTTCACATCTTAAAAAGAAGAAAAAAAGACAAAAAAAACCCAACCCAACCCACATTCATCTCCACAAAAAAATCATTATAAAATGCACGCATGGTTAAAAATTGTTAAGAAAAATTATCTTTGGAAAACTCTTTAAACAACATCAAAAATCTCTATTTCCTTGGGGAACAGAATGTACAACATGATTCCTGCTTGCATGCATATGTGGGGCTGTCAAAGAATGACTGATTGCCTGGATGTCTGATAGTAAAAATCAATAGTTTCTTTTAACGGAGACAGATTCGTGGAAGGTATTGGATCCAAATAGTTTATTGGGTTGTGTTCATCCTCTTGTTTAATGGCAACTCTCAGAGTCACCTAGGCAATTATTCTTTAAGTTGACTTTCAAGTAACTTACTTTCTCATCAGATGGGCTTTTTGAAATAGTGCTCAAAAGCACTATCTCCCTCTCCCAAAGTATTTAAAATATGGGTGATGTTACATACTGCAGCATTGGAAGATGGCACTTAATAGGAGTTATGCTATGAGGAAACACTGCAATTTACTTCCAGCCTCCAGAGCTATCCTTTATCTCTGGACTTAACTACTTATTGGAAATGTGTTAGATTTGTGTTGCCGACTTTTGAATGTCAAAAGAGTTAGTAACCTATTTCAGTTCAGATAAACATCCAAATGTCTGTAGGCTCATCTCAAGGTATCTGAGCCACCTAAACCTTCAGAGTTTACTACAATGGTCAGGAAATCTATATTCTATTATTACGTGACTGCAACCCAAATAGTTATCAAGTGCTGCAGGCAGCTTTTGTTACTGCCTAGTTTGTACAGTATTGAAATACAGATTAGACCATCCTCAGTCTGTGCTCCCCAATGTTCCTCCCTGCATCCGTTTTGTAGGGAAGATTTTCTTTTTTAAATAAAAGATTAAATAATGAAAAGCTTCTGGGAGATGGAGGGAGCACACAACATGACACCACCCTTCCTTCAGTAGAAACAATCCTTCATCAAAATTCAACCAAAAAATCTGGTAACTTGGGCTACCAGAAGCCAGCTTGCTCTCTTTTCCCTCAATGTCTGATGTTGTAGCAGGAAGACAGGCCGTACCTGTGTCAGCTAGTTTTGCTGTAGCAGACTGGACTAAATTCTGGTCTCTGTTACTCAGGTGTCACATCAGAGAGCGGAGTGTAGCCTCCTATGCCCATCACATGAACATGCACAAAGGGGAAGCTGTCAACTCTTATTCCAAGATGCCTTACAGCAATACTGGTATGGGCCTCAACTGATTGTGCCACAGCACTCCTTGGGCTTCGATACAGCATGGTGTGCCTTTCCCATTTTTATATTTTTGTAGATCAGTTGCCAAAAATTGTAAAGCCTTGAAGTTAGACTTCTTGACAAGTTTACTTCACATTTAAAATCATGTCTCAGAAATACAGAATACATGATCACGATTAAAAGAAAGCTAGGATTAAATATAGCATCAGAGGCTTGTCAAGGATTTGTAGCTGTGAGGATTCAGCTATCGTGACTTGAAACCATGGTGACTGCAAGATAAGCATATTCTCTTATAAGATAAGATATTCTCTTGGTGGGAGAGGAACAGGTAGATACAAGACACAGCACTTTAATTTATATTTGTTCATTAGTTGGGGAAACAGCAGCAAGAAAAAAAGAGAATATCTTCAACTAAAAACCAAAACAACTCTTGAGAAAACAATATTCTCAGACAGACTTTCTTTCTCCTTTTCTGTGTAGAAATCATGCATACATCCCATTGACATCACACTACATTTTTTGCATCAATCATTGCTCTAAAACTGTCACTTTCTCCACAGAGCTATTTGCTTCACACACCACTAAGAGCTGCCTCTAAGGTGAGGCCATACCGCTAGGTCAGAAAAATGAAATGATCACTGATTTACAAGACAGGAAGCAAAGCAAAAGCATTATGGAAGCTGCAGTGAGCAGACAAGCTACATGCACTGCTCTGAGGAAGAAAGACACAGATCAAGTCTGATATCAGATATTCAAACACTGCTTGCAACTTTCCCACATTGTCTGCAGGAAAATAAAAGGGGTATAAGCACCACCTAGTAGTTGAGAAGCTATTATCAGAGACCCAGCTTTCAGACAAAATCCTCTCTTATGCTACGTATCCTAATGGGCTACTTCTTCCACATCCTCTTTTTGCTGAGGTATTCCAGTAAAGGTCTCTTCCACTTTCAACCTCCCATCACTCAGTCAGTTCTTCTCAACTGTAATTAACTGCGGGTCTCCAAGTTCTTGAGAACAAACTTCGCTATGCACGTGCTAGAAAAATCATTGTGGCTATTTGCAGTTCCTTAGAAGACTTAGAATCAGATTCTATAGTAAATCCCAAATAAAGTCATCAAATTTAATGGTATGCATTATAATAAGAGTATAATATAGATCGGAATGCTGGATTTGCCTTGTTTGTGGATCATCAGAGTACCAGCTATTTTCTCATGCTGAGTAAATACAACAGATTAGGCTGAATTCCTTGCTTGAGGTATATTTACTTAGTCACTTTAATTTGACATGAATCTCTGCTGTTACAGAAAGAGAAGGATTTTTATAGCTGTATCAGACTGAAAAATCATCTCTTTCACAGTCAGCCTGGTTCTCAGACAGAACCGTTCTTGGTTCTGACTTCCTACACTGCCATACAAACACCTGGGCAGCACAGAGCTGGAACGAATTCTTTCAGCACCAAAGAGAGATTATTTTAGAAAAAAGCAATCAGGTAGCAATAGCCTCAGTTCCACTCGTGTTAAGTACCCATCTGTAACACCAAATTGGAAATATCATTTCCACCATGGGCACACTAACAACCAAAAGCAAATGAGTTTGCACTTTTTAAGCTAGCTGTCACCTCTACATGAATAATGGATAATGGGACTACTTGCTCATTCCTACTGTAGACCCAAAAGCAATGTAAGATTAATCTTCTGGCATCAACTGCAGACCCAGCCACAGGTGTGTCTCATGCACAGTATCTGCATAAAAAATAAACAGCTGTCTTAATGTGCCATAGCTTGTGTTTCTATAATATGCATTATTAGGACATGTGGTGAAAGTCAAATAAGTTACTGTTCATGCAAGTATACAGCATAGCAGTAGGGCTTTCCTTGTGTGGATTTCAAAAGGTTTTCCTGATATGGTTTTATGTATATTAATTAGGGCACACACTAGTGTAATACAAAAAGTAAAGGACATGCCATTTCTGAAGGTCAGATCTAAAGATAAAAAGTTGTTTTCTATGTTATTCATTATCTTCCTCTTTTTTTTTTTTTTTTTTTTTAAATATTCCACTTGGCAAGGAAGCCATACCAATTTTCATAATTTTTCCTTTCAAACAAAAAAGTTAGCATATTAATTTCTTCACTTTCCATTGCTTTTTTTTTTACCCCCAGAATTCAATGTCAATAACCAGTCAGTCCTTAGAGAAATAAGTTCTTTGGCTTCTTCAAAGTGAGTCAGACTAGCTTGGTATCCATCACTATATTACTCTAAGTGGCATATTGGCACCAATGTCAGATGTCCTTCCCGTGCCTGGAACAAATATAACTCCCATCAGACAAAAGCAGTCCACTTCAACATAGGAAAAATATGCTATGTTTATTAAAATGGTGTCAAGTATGCTTGATCAACTGCCAGTGAACAGCTTTATCATCTGATTGACAAACATTGCTAACAGTTGCAAGAGAAAACTATTTAAATATTCCCCAAGGAATATATTTTCTATCAGTCTGTCCACTCTCATTATAAAACCTGTTCCAGACATTTATTTCTAATTCTTGGCTTCTTCCAAACAAAAAGACAAGCAAATAACGGAAAGGAAGGTATGATGGGTTCTGGAATATATCTACTTCAACATTTTTTTAATAGAATTGCTAAGTGATATTCAGAAGAAATATGCTAAACATAAAACATATGTCATTTTTTGTTCTTTATTATGGCTTCAGACTGCTTTGTTTTCTGCGCTGTCCTTCAATTTCTCCCCCTTAATTTCCTCCCAACTTCAATCCTTCCCTAAATCTTAACAAGGAAAGGTTCATGGTAATTTTCCATCTCTTCAAAGCATAAAACAGACAAGCATGAGATAGCAGCATTTCGGAATTCAGACACACCATGACAGAGCAAAACACCTATACACAACTACGGCATGGGTAAGAGTCAGGGACTCCAGACAGTTACGTAGCTGAAACAGAAGAAAGCCACAGAACACATCATACATAATGAAGTGCATCAGCCTAGCTAGCATCCAATTAATTTAAGTATTACTACACAGCACAGATAATGTTTCATAAACACCCAACACTGTGAACACGTTCTGCTCATGTGGTGGTTTCACCGTGGTGGACAGCTAAATTCCACCACTCCACTCTCTCACTCCCTCTCCTGAAAGGAAGAGCAGGAGAAAATATGGCAGAAAAGGGCTCAAGGGTTGAGATAAGGCCAGGGAGGTCACTCACCAACTACTGTCACGGGCAAGACAGACTCAACACATGGAGATAAATACGATTTATTGCCTATTACTAACAGATTAGAGTACTGAGAAACCAAAAGCAAACTAAAAACATCTTCCAACTTATCCATCCTCTTCTGCCTCCTAAATGCTAATAACAGACAACCCAGAGATGCTGAGAACTATTCTGACACGAGTCAAGAACCCATCATTGGACACTCAAAATCTGCAGCTTCTCAAAGGGCAGCGCCAGATCATGTGTATTGTGAGTTCAGGAATGGAAGATCAACCTTTCTTGAGAAAAAAATAACACCTGCAGTTTTCAGTGAATAGACTGTATGCACAAGAAAGGGTAAGACCTATCTGTTAGCTGGGAGAACAAAAAATTTTTCTCATCTTCACAAAGTCATTTGGCTAACACCCCAGCAGTATCTGCTTTTTGTACTCCTTCAAAAACTTGTCATCATTAGTTTCTAATCATAAGGACTTGATCCTGATTACTCTTGAAAATCATGAAGGACAATGCACTGCATGGTTCAGTGCACTCAATTCAGGGATGGAGCATTTAATATGCCCCTAAATGTGAAAATGTTTAAGCAGCATAACTACTTCAGATGGGTAAACCAGAAACCACGTTAGAACAGTTGCATTTACACTGCAATTATGAAGAGATATCTAACCTTGAAATTTTTAATCTATTATTCTGCATTTCTTCCGCTTCACTTGCTTCCCACCGACTCCACTGTCTTGCCTAATAATCTGACTGTATTTATAGATTTTTTTTTCCAAATGTGTTGGTTGACTGTATCAAATATGGCTCTAAATTTGTTATTTTCTACATGGTTTTTACTCTCCTAGTCCCTGTTTATCATGTTCACAGATTTAGTTGTATTCAGTTTCTCCATCTCAGCTTTATCACACTTCTATGATATAAACTTTACTTATTTTTTGATCTTTTTCTAAGATCATTCTGTGAAACTTCCCACATATCCTTCTCCAATTCACTTTCAATAAACCTGTGTCTTGTCCAACCTAATTTAATAGATTTTTTTCAGTGACATGGCAAAATTCTGAATAAAATACTATTCTGAAATTTGTCTGTCAAATGATGACTTCCTAATCTATTAATCACTTAATATTTAGGCTCCTACTACAAGAGTGAGATGAAACATCTTTACTGCCAGCTTAGGCCTCTGTTCTGTCCAGATAACAAGCTACATGTACATAAACCCACCCTCAGGGATTGATTACAGTAGGAAAGAAACACTACTTTGCTGTTTTATAACCTCCTTTCTTGCAAGGTCAATGCATAAAGATGAGCTTCCCACTGTGCTCTTAGCTTAATTATAGAAAGTGAAGAATAAGTTGATGGATGACCCTCTCATGAGATCACTCATCCCTTGGCCTCCAAGAGCTTCAGAAAGGATGTGGAGAAACCACTATAAGTCATGAGAGAAGAGACATAACGCTCCTCTGGAAAGCAAAACTCGTTCAGAACTTGAAAACCTTGTGCCCGCATTTCAGAACTTTCCAAGCTGCTTTCATCTGTGAAGGTCCAAAGCTGACTCCACTCTTTTCAGCACTTCATGTTTTTCTTCCTTCCACAATCTTCCTTTATAGTAGATATTTGAACTGATAGCAAGCTCCAAATTTATGTCAAACTTGACTAAAAACAATCCTTTTCCAATTTTTTTTATATTAGCCAACAGTTAAAATATGTAATACGTTTAATTTTATACACTCATACATGCTGTACAGAACAAAAAAAATGAAATACAATGTATAACCTAATGGGTGAAACTCACAAAACAGTCTTTTCCCTGAACAGTGCTCTTTAGATTAGAATGCCTGTTTTTCCCCTAATAGTCTTTCAACTTCTCAACATGCATTTTGACATTTTCCCCATGCAGTATATTTTGACGTTGCAGCTAAATTTATCTCTAAGTGATGAAAAGGGTTTCTTTATATCTGCTTTCTATAAATGCCCAACAATCAGAATGCGATATGCTTTTGGAGATCTTTTTCATGAAACTTTTCTAGGGTAGATTAAACACTTAAAACATGCCTAGCTACCTTGAACTCCAGTTTAATAGGCACTCAGTGATACCCTAGAAAGAATTATATAATCACAAAGGCCATAGGTATCATTTCTGGAACTGAAGTCTGAAAAAAGAAACTTCTCTCACAAGCCAAGTTGGTCTCAAAGGAAGGTTACTCAAACTTACTCACTAGGGAGTCTTCAGCATAAGTTATATGTAAGAAATAGTCATTGGGGAATTTGTGTTAAAAAATGGAAGTTTTTTTTTTTATTAGGGAAGGATATAACTGCAAAAAAATGGCACACTAGGTCCATTCCAGAAAGAGGCACTTTCCATATCCTTTTGGCTCAGTCAACAAAACTGGAGTTGCAAAGGAGTGTACATGAGGCCACGCTCCCAGTAGCTCTTCAAAAATGATGAGGGAGTAGGAGAAAAGGGAGAAAAATTAAACAGACCAAATTCAGTGCATGTAGGTGGATTACATTAACACTTTTTGACATATCAATAGCTTCTATTTTTTCCGTGGTTGAGGTTCTTTTTTTTTTAAATCTTTTAAAAGCACTGAATAGTATGACAGTCTTGTGGGTCTATAAGCTTAAAACAGCTGGAACAGAAATCGAAAAGCAAAGAAAGTAGGGTTCTCACAATGGCAGGCAGGGAGAAGAAAATTTTGTTGAGGATGATGGACCTCTTGTCCTCTCCTTATACAGTTTTCAATTCGGGGACACATTTCCGCAAAAACAGATCTCCCCAAGAGCATAACTGCAACCAAATCAGTATTGAAAATTTAATGGAAATAAGTGAAATCAAACAATGTAAATGCAAAATCAGTGATAGTAATACATTTAATTAAAATTGCAGGTATTACTTCAACAAACATTAATTGCAGAAGAAAGCAACCTTTCTTACCAATAAAGAGAATTCTCAACAGTATTTTAAAAATCTAGATTAGTGATCAGTTATTTCCTAAGTACTCATCTGTGGCTAGTAGCTAACGTACAGCAAATGGAGACTCCTTGCTAGGACAAAAATGTGTATGGTCTGGGTGTTGGACATCCCAGGGAAGCTTTCCTACATTAATTCTTCCCTAGAGCCGCCACAAAGTAGTTCCCCAAAACTCACAATTTTTAGGGACTGCATCAACAGAGAAAAACAAAACTCAAATAGAATGGCATCCACAGGTACTTAAAATGTTTTACAAGTAGAACTAAAGTATTATACTTGTGAACCCTTTTTGTCTTCATGTTCACAAAGCTTTCAGCGCTCGTGGGAATTGTGCATTATGTCACCAAGGGTAGGACAGAGCCTGAGTCTCCAAGCCTCAGTCTAAGCAGTAACCCACCACCCAGGGTAGCTCAAGGTGCAACCTATCTTTACAATTCCTTGTTAGCGGTTTAAAATTCTTTATAAAGAGTTTCAGAATACAACTTCACCCTGAGCTGCTTCCACCTCCCCTAAAAAAAAAAAAGAAAAAAAATACGAAAGAAAACAGCATCTGCCATTTTGTCATTGATTCTCTTTAAGAAACTGTGCACTTTATTAATCTCTGTCAAGCATTTGGAAGCAGACGTTCATACGTCCCAACAATCCAATCCAACTCCTCAGGCAGCGCAAATGCTTCTCCAATGCAAGGGTGACAAGCTGCACTGCTCATAGGTCATCTAATCAGCAGTGAAATAAAGAACTGCCACAGCTAATAAAATTTAAGCTGTCTACCCGAATGAAGTATGCTGTGCACACCAGTGGGAACTGATGTACTAAACATGCACTGCAGCATATAGAAGCCTGACTTTAAACTCATTCCAACTTAAAGGTTTCCATTCTCATGTACTTGTTTCTGTTTACAAATAAACTTTTTGCTTTGCCATCATATCATGGCTCGGGAAAATACAGCAATCTAAGCAAGCAAAGGTTCATAGAAGATATTTATACAAAGTTATATTTTTGCCTTCAGACATATGCATACAATTCCCAGAAGAGACGTTTGTGGGCTTTTTTTTTTTTTTTCTTCTTTTAAGTCAATGGATATTTTGAACTCTGCAAAGGGCAGAAAACGGGTCACTTGTAACTGGATAAATACAATCAGCCAACTATTAACTGGTCTCCTCACTCAATACAGAACACAAAGGGAAGATAAAGCTCTGCTAACAGAGGGCAGAAGAGGTGTTTAGTAAGGGAATCGAGCAGCTGGAGAATCGCTGACAGCATCTGAAACATATGTTAAGTATGAAGAGCCTGAGAGACACCTGAGTGACTCTGAGAGATCTGGTGGCAGCTACAGCCTGCGGTGAAGGAAAAAAAATCCAAAATAAAACTGAAAGCAAGTTTATTTTCAAGTCTGCATTTTTCTTTGCAGCCCTCCTACTTCAGCACAGCCAAAGGTCAATCCTGTCAGCAGGTAATGATGAAAAAGAAAAGCTTTCTTTTTTTTTTCTTTTACCCCTCCAATAGCATTAGTGAATGATTTTGCTTGGAAACAGTCTGTGATGTAAGGAGAGGATGTAACTGCAGCTGGGATAGCAGCTACAGATTGTCTCTTTAACCTGATTCTTTTTATTATTAATTAGTTCTTCCCGATCTGCTTATTGGACCACAGTATGCAAGGCTGGAATTGAATGAGAAACCCAGGGGAACTTCAATTGCAGCCAGCGCAATTTTTCCCTCTTAAGAGGCTAAGCACAAACCCAATTGCTCTCTAGAGTTCCTTAAGTTCTCCTCCACCTATGAAATCACATTTGTCATCTTCATCCCTGCATTCTTTTCACATAACACATTGATCTCTCAAGTCTTAACAACCTATTTTTTTGTGTTTTTTTTCCCCATTCTAACATGCATCAAAACATACAGAAATGGCTTTTATGTATATAAACATCTTTAACTTGCATATCAAAAGGACATGAGCAATACAATTAACAGGCAATTAAGCAGTAGCAAGTGGAAGGAAATTTAAGTGAACCAGAAAGTGTATTAATTGGTTCACGGACACTGAATTCTTCAGTGGGTCTTTGGAATTGTTCCAGGAGTGAAAGCTAAGGAATGTAACAGGATCTTGGAAATGGTAAATAAATGAACAGCAGTGAAGAAAAGTCATGCTGACTTGGGAAATGGAGAAAAATGGATACTGTGCCTTCTCAAGTAACCCAGAACACTTGCAGGCAACGTAAGAAACACTCCCCAAAATATTAATGCAGAGTGTTAATGTATAATTCGTTATAATCATGAAAATATGAAAGAAACAATAGGCTTAAATTCCAGCAGAAAGTTTCTGATCAGAAAAATCTTATTTAAGTCAAGAAGAGCACATCATACATGCAAGTTGTGAAGCAACTTTGGTACAATATTCACTGTGAAAATGGACTTAATAAATAGTTGTCAGGAAAATCATAGGTATTGGAGCAAAAGGAAGGGCTAACTAATGGAGGTCTTGCCAGCCTTAGTCTCCCATAACCTAAAAACAAACTGCACTGAAGAGTAACTGAGATGCGCAGTCACCATGTGTTATTTGGGTGGCCATCCAACAAGCCTGAAGCATCTGGATCAGAATAAAGCAAAATATGTAATCTTATCTTCAATAAGATATCCCCATATTTAAATTATTACAGGCAAAATCACAGAAGGTCTTTCACTGATACACACAGGAAAAAAACAGCACGTAGAACTCTCACTGGCGAGTTCCATGATTTCAACTGGCACAAACCAGACAAGAACCACTAGATGTTATTTCAATTATATACAAAAATGAAGGCTTTTCAGGACACGTACAGTGACTGTTATTGCTGTCTGCTTAAATATCTGACTGTTGTCATTGTTCTGTTTCTTGTTTTTGATGCGGGTTTTTTTGCTTTTGTTTTTAAACTGTCACAGACCTTATTGTGTTCCCATGAGTTCCTTTAGCAAGTCTTATTTTCAGGTACGCAGATCTACTACATTGAGTTATACATCAGTAGAGCAGTTGTTTTTTTCTAGTAGATGACATTTCCACTCACTTTTCCCATAGGTATTCTGGTCCCAGTTACCCATGGTTCTGCTCCCAGCTGACATTTAACAGATCTGAGACCCTAAAATAAAGGATTCCCGAAATGCTGCAGAACCATTCCATGATTTAGCTACTCTAAACAAGCATGATGCCATTACCTTGGCCTTGATACTTGACCTAGAGCTCAGGTAGCATCATTGGCTCTTCTGAACGACAGCTTTTAGTCGGCCAAAATTTTTTCCACTGCATTTTGACCTCATACACAATTCTAAATGTAGCTTTACATAATTCTTGGGTTTGTGTTGAGCTTTCTGAGTTTCCTCCTGCACTGATATACTATGCTTGCCTGGAACATATGTGTAACTGCAAACAACATAGGATTTGGTTCCATGACATCTGTAAACACCTTTTCCTTAGATATTGGATAGTCCCCCCTTGCTTGCTATAAATGCCTGCTTAGTCAGAGCACTTAGTCAAAAGGATATGAAATTTTAAGTTTATAAATTGAGTGCTAGAGATATTTTTACATTAATATCGCATTATAATTTACTGCATTTTAAGCACATGCAACAACTATTATTCAGGCAATCAGAAATATTTTCCTGATTCCATTTATTCAGTTTTCAAACATGTATTATAACTGACCTTATTAAATATGCTGAAGCACCACTTACACAAAATCATACAAAAGCACAGTTCCTTGACTGAACCTTCAAGTAGCACTTACAAGCATGAATCAGTGCTAATTGCATCACATTTATCATCTCTGAAATCACAGCATGGGCAAGAGCCCTCAAACAAACAGCTGTGTGGGTCACAGCATGGCAGTGTCTCAGTTGCCAAAACAATTGGGAAGAAAAGTCTCAGCAACTGAAAACCACTAGGCAAATTATTCACCTTTTTTTTCTTTTCTTTTTAATATCTCATCTTCTATGCACAAATCATTCGCCAAAAATCTGAGGTTGCAGAGGACATCATCTTAATCATCTGTATGTCTCCTGTGAATTATAAGTTCTTCATCAAAACACAACAAAATAAAATCACCTTATCATCTATTTAATGTCTAAACAGTGCCACGTCCTTCATATGCAGACACTCTGAAACTGCTTGTATTTTTGGTAAATATTTGTGTGCTGAGTAGTCTGATTTGTGGGTGGGGGGGAGTGTGTGTGTGTGCATGGTGTTTTTTTTTTCCCCAAAAGGAAATGATTCATTTAAAAGTATATTAAATAAAAACCAAAAGGAGTAAAATTCAACAAATTCTTTAGAAACACATCCTTTTTCTTCTGTAGACAGAAATAAATTACATAACTTGATTGCCTACAACTTTTATCCTTGTACAATCAATGACCTTTTCAAAGGGGTGGCCATAAACATTCTTCAAACTCAATTGGAGAGTCTTTTAAAACTGCTTTTTACAAAAGTGTAAAGTGGTTCATGTAATTGTCTAGCCTCTAGCTAGTAAGGTCACCCCATGTAGACTCCATGAAGAAACATTCTGAATCATATGCCTTTGGAGTGACATCGGTTTATACCAGGAAATCATCTTCGTAATTTGTTTTTTGTGTTTGTTTTTCAAATCAGCATTCATACAGGAGCTGAATATTACTTATGAAATGAAACATTTTAGAACTGCATTTAAGATCATTTACTTGAGCATATAACCAAAAATTCATCTTTGGGAATCAAAATTTTGAGAAATATTGCTTTCTTAACAACTAGAAACAAAAGAGAAATAAATCATAACGATCCTAGAAATATCCTTTTGCAGCATACAGGACAGAAGAGGCACGCTAATTTTGCCTGGAGGAGACCAGGATGTGGATATCAGACAGCACAATGCACCTTGATTCAAGGGGGATGGAGAACTTGCCATTCCCTCTCATTAAATGGAACTTGGGACTCTAATCACTTCTACTAATCATGTCTAATCATGTCCCCACAGTGCAACTATCCTCTTCACTTTTCTTATGAAGGAAGACAATCACAAAGACAGCCCTATTAACTTTGAACTGAAGTGAAAGACTTCTATGAGAACACTGCTTGGACATTGCAAGTATGGTATGTCTAATGTACCACCAGTTTTCCTTCTTTTGTTGGGCTAAGAAAACAATCAAAAAAACCTCAATACACCCCAAACTGATAAGTATTCTCTGCTGACAAAAAGGACATAATAATAGAAGGCAACCATGTTTGTGGTGTGAGCTCAAGAGAAGATGATTATCTTAACACAGAAACTATTAAATAAATAGCAACAATCGGAAAGGGAATTATAATTGGTGGGGGTGGGCTGTGGGACCAGACACCTAAATGGGGCTCAGAAAGCAAATTTTAGCTTTGTTTCTCCTTTTGCCTCAGTTTTTCCTGTTTTATGAATACTGTAAGGCACTCTAGAATGGAGTGATGAACAGTAGTGTTTTTTAAACTGGAAAAAATTATTTTGCCTTAAGATTAATGGTAAAATGAAAAATTTTATGTTGAATGACAGTTATTAATATTCTCAAACTTCTTTGACTCATACAATGCGGCATGTAGCCCTTCTAGGAAAATGATGCATGTCTGATTTATGATCACAAATCATTTTATTTTTAGCCATAAAAGCAAAGCAAACTGCCTAAGAGTATAAAACCAGGACAGAATGGTACTGAATTCTCACATCTAAGACAATCTGATAACCAGATGCAAGTCTTAAATTTCTCCCCGAGCTGTTTAAATGGCAATGAACATCAGTTAAGTAATGGTAACAAAACTAGAAAAGGCACAGAAAAACAAAAGATGTGAAATAGGAATAGTAAATTTAAAGTAAGAGGTAGTTTAAGAGGAATGAACAAAATAGCAAGAAGATGTTAAAACAAAAGAGAAAAGAATTCTACTCAGAAACACCATCTCTGCTCAATGGCACTTACTCAATATAAGAACATGCCAGGATAATATCCTGCAGTAATAAAGACACCAGGGTTCATAACATGCATCTTTTTTGGCATTTTGCTGAAATGGTAAAGTCACCGGTGCATTAAGAGAGGCTTCAAATGAGTGATACCATCTTTCTCCATCATATATAATCCCATTATATTCTTTTCAGCAATAATGAAATTCCTCTCATAATGATTTTTCCTCACTCTTGAGAACATAATTTCTGTCTATGAGATGTTCCCCTGAAGAAACATAGCCAAAGTAGAGTTTTCCCTTAGTTACCTTTGTAAGTGCATTTACCTTGGTAATATTTTCTTAGAAAGGCTCATTTTAGATTAAGTTGATAATCATAAACAGTTGTCAAGTGTATTCAGTCTTCAGAAAATATAGAGAGAACATAATAAGCTGCTTCAAAGTCTGAGGATGTTTTCTTCCCTTCAAATTCAAACTGTAGCTCGCTTGGTGTTGGACAGGTAGACTGACTGAAAATGTTCTGTAAAAAGCACAGTTTGATAAAAGGCTGTTTCTTAAAGATGACATCTGCTGTCCTTAAAAAAATGCAAATATTTTGGTTTGCCACAACATTTGGATGAAATCCTTCTATTCACAGTTAGAGAAGACTTCATTAAGAAAAAAGGAAGAAGAATATATTCCACTTAGTTCTAAAAATTAATGAAATAAAAGATGTTCTGGGTGGAAAGACGTGACAAGAAAGCAAATTCTCCTGAGGTTTTACTGAAAACAGAGGTTCTTATCATGTAAGGACAGTATTTCCAAATATACCACTTACCACAGCTCAGAAAAGGGATTCAGCTATGTCATAACTAGGACTTTTTCATAAATACTTAAGAAATGTTTTAAGCAACATTTCTTCCAATTATTGGCATTCTTTAGTAAGGCTAAAGGCAGAAAAGCAATTCATTGACAAAGATTTCTAAGAGCAATGACACATAATTATTAGACTAAAGTGCCTTCGACGAGAATCTCCATGCTTGTGAAGTCTTTTGTTTTTTCTTTTTACAGCCTATAAACGTACTGCCCATTAGCTGTAACCCCTACTGTGGAAAACACAACATGCACACACGTGCACAGAACCTGGGGTATTATATAAATTTTAAGTGTTAACCGTGTGTAAGGCTGTGATATGTTCCTAACTGAATGAAACATCTTAATTTGTGAATTAAAAAAGGTGGTGTAGCAGCTGACAAACTACAGCTATACAGTAACCATAGGTACAACCAAGCCGGGCCTGGCACCATGGCAGGTGTTGCAGGCTGCCAGAAATCTTCTCCTTTCATTGCTGATGGCAAAGGCTCAGCCACTGCTGTCTGCTGCACAGCATGCTGAAATGCCCCCAGGACTTATGTGCCTCCTAGGGTAGCTTTCCAAGTGCCCTAAGGATAACCATCCCATACTTTTATGAGACTTTTTTTTTAACGAGACACTCCGTAATTATTTTAATTCAATTGTTTTTGATGAAACTAGTAACTGGGAAAACATTTCATACGTTCGACACAAAAGGCCCATATATTTGCAGTGCTGCCATCAGTGATTTCCCCATCTCTATGAAAATATTCAACTATGAACTCTTGTGCAGGAATGAAACTCACATGCAACCCAAGAAAATGTTCATTACTAGATATTGATACAACTAATATAAATATATATCCATATTCACAAGTCTTCTACTACATCTAAAAATAAATAAAAAAAACAACAAACAATTCAGTGAGACAGATACTTTACATAAATACATTAAAGAATTTTTAAAAGAATGTATAAAGAATTTCTCCCTGTTCCATCGCTTCCAGTCTGAATATACGAGGACCTGAGGCTAGGCTTCTGAAGCCAGACTTAAGAAAAGCAGCATGCCTGCAATTTAAGTTATATTCAGAGGTCTAACTATAAAACTCTAGGTAGTTGTGCAGTAGGAGAAACAAACAAACGGAAATAACCTCAGAAGATCTATCAGTGCTTGATTACAGGCTGAAACACAGAAGTTTGCTAAGCTCTTAAAAAAGTGGGGAAAAAAAATAAGAAAAATCAGAAGAGCATATGGCCTTACCCTACAGCTCTGGGATTTATATAACTTAGTCTTCTACCGGTTTATCATGCAGCCATATTTTAAATTGCTGTGTAGCAATGAAAAGTATATAGGAGCTATGTTTAACTATTAAAAAAAAAAAAAGTCCCAACAGGCAAGGAAGAAAATTTTTAATACGCAATATTAGTCCAGAAGCATGTCTCTGAGCTCTGTTAAATCTGAGAACTCTTGTTTTGCAGACCTCAGCAGGAAACTAATATCACCCTTTCATCACAACAAAGATACACTGCGCATTTGAAACTGTTTTCATTATCCTGAATATATGTTAATCTCCTTAAACGTGAAACAGATCAAATATGCACACATTCATCCTTACCTCAAAGGAGGAGAATTCCCAGACTATAAGGGAAAGTGTTTCTGAGGCTTTAATGAACAAGAAGAGAGCCTTAATGTTCAAAAGATGTTGTTAAAATGGCAATGTCTTTTCACGCTTACTTTTCACGAAGCTGTTTGCAGGGCAAAAAGCTTTCTCTGCAATGGTTTCTAACAGCTCTAGGATGTCTCAGAATTTTTCAATACTGGAATAACACAAGGGAAGGAAATTTTGTGATTTTTTTTTCTAGCTCCTCATTTTCCTCATTCCATAAATCATCTCCTTCCTCCTGCAAAAACACCATTTAGGAAGTCAAATGAAGCCAAAAAAATTTGGCAGACAGACATATCAGTCATTTGTCATTGACACATGTTTCAAATGGTAAGGTTCCTATCAAGTTTACTGCCTTAAAGGATTCAGCAAATGTGTGTATTTTCAAAAACTATTCAGATCTTATTGGCAGTATTGTCAATAAGCACAAATAACAATGTTTCTAAGAAGGATGATTCCTTTTCACAAAAGGAACCAAACCAAATACCATCACCTTATGACCTAGCATTGCACATCGATTTTGTTTGCTCTTTTGTTAATTGTATTCATCAGGTTAAAGTCACGTAAAATCACTTTTAACAGCCATTAATTATTACTGCTAGAAATAAGTCTATCATCCATTATATGATAGAGTCACTTGCACTTCCAAAACTCCCACACAAATCCAGGAAGACTTTACATCGCTGAAGGACTAGCACGTATGCATACTGAATTTGTTTATGCTGAACAGAACTAAGATTATTCATCTACTGCCACCAATAAGAATGAGTTAGTGCCCAGTTTCTCCAGGGAAAGCCTGCATGAGATTATGGTTCAGAGAAACAAACTCTGTTTTCCACGTAAGTATAAAAAGCTAAATGTTATGACTTCTTCGTTAGGAAAAAATTACTACTGCTGACTGAGAGAGATCCACTGCTACTTGAAAACTGATAAAGCCATAGATGCTACGGAGTGCAGGCAGCAAAACAGCTGCCTTAACAGCTTAATTGAGAGCTAAAGTAGCAAGTGTAATATCAAAGTTATGTGAAATTGCATATGGAAGACACGGAACCTGCTTTCCTTTGTTGATCAATTTGTGTACGAGCACACAAAAGTGAAATCTATTTTATTTGTCATGTGGTAGTTTTCTCAATGAAACGGGATATAGCAGAGAAAATCTTTAACTCCTGTAGGAGAGAGGGAAATTTCAAAGGCCCTTGGGAGTACTGGAGCAGAACACTAATAGCAGATATAGAACTTCTGAAGACTAGAGATGGCAGCCTGCTTTCCATTTTCACCATGTCCTCAGATGTACTCTTCTGCCGTGTTATGGGAATGCTCTACCTACTGCTATGTTTGCAGCAATATGCTTAACGCTCAACTTGCAGTTTTCTAAATTGCCCATTGAACGATATATAGCAAGGTTGTTATATACTTTCCTTGTAGCACAGGCTTGCAATTAAACCAACATTTCAAGTTTAATTAGACACAAGATGAAAACACTTTTAGAAATACTGCATAGCAGCTGCATGCATATTCTACTGGCAAAACATGCAAATTATTGTAGCTTTTTTGCTGGACTCCCAACAAGATTCTATAAGGGCTGCTCTGAAAGTAATGCTTCCTATGTTACAATGTTGGCCCACAATGTCAGAGGTGGATGTTGGTGGTATGGCAGCAGAGGTTGAACCTTCTCACCAATATTCTGTTACATTGCGTTGCTGTGCAACAGATGGCAGCAGAGGGACAGTCTGACACAACAGTGTCATGGCAGTGTGGATGGAGCAAAGGTGTGGAATTTCTTCATGCGGAAAAAATGGCATCCATTGACATTCACTGACATGGCTGAACGTTTATGGAGACCAAACAGTGCATGTCAGCACAGAGAGGCGGTGGCGGTGCCTGGATGGCCATGTAGGTTTTTATGACCTCAGTGTGCAGGCTCTTGTTCATCACCAGCAAAAATACACAGCTAATGGTGGCGACTGTGTTGAAAAAGAGTGTTTTGCAGCTGAGAATTTGCTCTATCAAATAGTGTTAGTGTTCTTTGTATCTGTTGTTGTTTCCATGGAAATAAAAAGGTGACATTACTTTCAGAGTGCCCTACGTACTTTAAAAAAAGCTACCTCTTATAAATACACTCCTCTTAGCTATTTTTACAAGGACTTAATCATTGAGCTGCACTTTCTGTTCTCACTTCCATCAAAAGAAGAGTTAAGAGCGACTGTAATGATGATCCATAGGAATGAGACTGGGCTGGTAAGTCGCATTTCAAGAGCTGTCACTGAGTTCTGGAAATTAGTTAAGAACAGCTGGATTGCTTCTAGCCCTGTAGAAATGCACACAAGTAGACACTGAACAACTTGTTTGTTCTGCTGCATCAGTTGGATTCTGGACTCGGTATTTATTGGGTGGGGGATGACCAAAAAAAAAAAAAAAACACCCCACAGATTTGGTTTATAAATGGCTACAGTCCACTTACAAACACAGCAAATATACAGCTAATTGTACTACCCTATTATTACATGTTAATATTCTTCATCTGCTATAACTGATTTTTTATTTGGATATAAATAATCTAACATTGGTTTTCCAGGAACCATTTTAAAATAAAGTGCCTTGGTACCAATTCATTCGCCTTTTCTCAGCAGCCAGGTAAGTCAGAGCTATATACCTCTTGTATTTCCCTAAGGTTATTTTTCTAAATTACTTTACCTCACACAGCTTTAACATCAGGCAAATCAGTCCCATTTCATTCCATTTTAGCAAAACCACAAAATAACAAAAATCTCAATCCAAGCTTTATGCTCATAGTAAGATAATATTCCAGTTGTTTCAGTCAGAGTTTCTGTTTGTATAAGATTAGAAAAAAACAACAGAACTCAACAGAACTCTGACTTATTATCAGCATACAATAAATGCCACATAAAAATAAAGTTGTTGGCTTCTCTTATCCTACCAGTCAAAAGCAGGACAGAAGCAGTGAATACAGAGGAAAAAAAAAAAAGAGATTAGACTGGAATAGGCAGAGTTCTATTATTCTCAATTTCAGAGCCAGTGAGTTTTCTAAGCATACTGTTTACCAGCCTGGATGTAAATGGGTGAGTTTGACTTAATTCCATACAGACTAGAGGAATCACCATACCAACAGATTACTCCTGTTTCAGCCAGTACAAAACATGAAGACTCCATTCCAAGGGTCATTAGAGAAGACATTTCTGTGGTGCTAATCCAAAGTTGCACAAGAACAGAGTCCTCATAATCAATATATTTATGGAACACAGTGGAAAATTTCCATCCTTGGCATTTAATTCTCTCCCTCCTTCTGACATGCTGTAAAAATTAGCAGAACATATAACAGGCATAAACATGTTCATCAGCTGGACACACGCTGAGCAATCCTCGTACATATTCTCAGAGCAACCACTAAAATCACCACAATTCTCATTGCTAGAAGAAAGGGATAAGGTTATATAAAAGGCTAAAAGAAAACAAAAAAGATGCAGTACACCTCTCCACAGAGCATATGAAATATTTCGTTCTTTCACAACAGCCCTTTCATACATGGTATGTATAAGCATTTAAGCACCAACAGTAACTTTCTACTCCAGTTTTCATTTCACTGAAACTGATTTCAAATGTTTCTATTCAGATACTGAACTAAAAAATGCACCTCTGTTGCTTAAGCTGATCTTGAAAAGTACTAAACTTCTTTAATTGTGAATATGAGCCAGATTCTGCTTTTCTCGATTAAATTTATTCAAATCTAATATGACAGGAGCAAATGATCCATGAAGAAATCATTACTGAAAAATGTAAGGACAATAAACTGTTCTTGGAGAAACCAGACTCATTTACTGGTTCACTCTACTTTTCTGAGCAATACAGGAATATGTCTATAGGCTGTCTAGTGCCTACATCCTCAGGAGTAATTTGGTAGCTCAAGACAAGTGGCAATAACAACATCCATTACTTGCTCTTTCAGACAACACAATGAAAAGGAACACAAGAAAGAAGTCCTTAAAATCTTCAAGCCAGCACTATCAACAGCGAGAGAACTGATCATCCCCTCCTTGTTTTGCTTACATCCAAATCTGATGACCAACCTACTCGTTCCGAGCAGCTCCACAGTAAGTTTAGGATTTCTACCCCGAAACAGTTCAATTCCAGCTACAATTTCCTTACCAGTTTAAGGTCTGAGAAGTTTGTTATAAAAATGTCTTTTTGAAGACATCATTCTTGTTATGCTGTATCATGCTGCTATATAATCATGGGTGCAGTCATGCTGCTAAGAGCTGACTAAGCACATAGCACAGTACTGTCAAAATATCCAGCTTGTTATAAAACCTGCCTTCGATCTCCACATTGCTTTTAAGTAAAATATTTAACTATTGATTCTTTTCCCCACAATTCAATTTTATTTAAAATGCAAATTTTTTTTTTTAGAGAAAATGCTCACCTGCTGTAAGTCACAGAGGTGGGGATGCTGCTTCTGTGACTTAAAGAGTCTACTGAGGCACATATTTTGGATGGAGAGAAAAGAAAGTGATTCCAAGGAATACATTAGTATCTTATGAAGCATAAAAAAAAAAATATCAAAATTGCCGAATGTTTTGATTCGATTAATATTTTCTAATATGCTTTTAAAATCATACTTTAAATATACATCTATTTATATCCAAAAATAAAAATTCTAAGAGCAATTTTCACACATTTTCTGTTTGTTTTACAGTAACTACCACATGTACTGCAATCCAAGCGCTGGGACACGGAGAACAGTCATTGCAACTAAAGACAACTTAGAGAGGAGAGCAGGAAGCTTCAAACTGTGAACCAGATGGCTCCCTAAGGAGGGAAGCCTCCCCCTCCAATTTTCTTCCAAGTTATTCTGTCCAGTTAGACTGAGGTTTTCCTGTCAAAATAACAGTTTGTAAAAACATGTCACGATATCACTATAAAACTCCTAGAGATCCATCAAAATGTTCTTCGTATTCAAAGAAAGAAGAGCAATTCAGAAGAAATCTTAAAACTAATTAATATTATAGCATTTAGAAAAATAAATGCGTGAGCCTATCAGCTTCTGACTCGTGAGCTCATAACTTTTGCTGTACAATCTCTAAAAACAAAAGATGACATTCTGATACAATCAAAAGACTCCAGGAACTGAACATTAAAAAGAAATCACCTTCTGCAAGCATCTTGTACTGCTACATGCTATATTGTGTCTTCAGGCACTCAGACTGGCTCTTGTACAACTAATTTATCTCTAAAACCATAGGAAATAGTTTTAGATAATTACACTGCCTCTGAGCCATAGCATAAACCTCAGAGGCATACCAGCTGACCTGTGTACCAGCTGCTTTGGTTTGATTCAGCCTGAGAATCTCTGAGATGTCCTTGGTTTCGTAACAGAACATGTTCAATTGTACGTTTTTGTTTCAGCTTGCTAATTCCTTTCTGGCCTTCTATAGAAAAAACAAGCAAGCAAACAAAACAAAAAGAGAAAAAAAGAACAACCCTTCAGAATGGCTATTTTTGATATTTTTTCATTTGTATTTATATTTGAATATGCCAGAATTATCTTTATTATACCAAATTATCTTTATGTTTAATCTTTATTTTGTGAACACAAACAAAAAAGCCAGATACTCTGATCCAGATGCTCTGATTTTGGCATGTGCTAGTACAAGGATTTTTAATAAAACTATTGGAGGCCGTTATTATTAAAATGCGTTGTTCCTTTTAGGAAGAATTTGAAAGCGTGAAGTAATTTGTTAAAAGGTACGTAGTACCCTAATAGGAAGTAAACTACTTTCTAAATGTCAGTGTTGCAAGTTAGAAGATCAAATCGCAGAAATTCTCAACAGCAATTGCATTTACTGGATTACAGAACTCTACTTACTAGACAACTGGGGGACTCGATCTGTCAAAACATTTTCAAGTTCATTATGTCAGAAAATTGCTCTTCCCGAAGCAGTTAGAGCAAACTCCTAATGCACTGATAAAAAAAAATAAAATTTTGCTTTGAATTCCTGGCTCTCCAGATGGCACAGAAGTGTGGAACATAGCCATAAAACTACCTGTTTACAAAGCATATGAACAGAAAGATTATATCATTAATGAATTCTATTTTTCACCATCCTATTTTTCTTTTTAAGAGTAAAGTATACTTGTGCAAGCAGCTTCGCATTTCTAATTCATTCTTTTAATTATTCAAAAATTCATAAAAGTGTCACATAAAGATTTTTTTCCCCCAAATGACATTATCATAGAAATGAGGAAAAAACAGCAGGTATAGTTTTCGATTTTAGAGCTACTCTGCTTTTAGAATTAAATGAAGCATTATCTGCACAAAGTCGTTACCTAACGTGCCTGGTAAGTAGCTTGATCATAGACTGTACCTTCCAATTAATACTGGCTCAAACAACAAAATGGCAAAAGGTGAGAACTGGCAGTGAAAAAAATGAAATGCAGGTATTTCATATTCAGACCCCATCTGAACAGCCTTCATCTTCTTGAGGTCCCTTCCAACCCCTGCAATTCTGTGATTCTAGGGTGAGGCTGTGTCTTGCCCTCTAGATCTGTAGTCTCCCCACAGTACTGCTGTCCCCGTGCCCTGTGCTCTTAAGTCTGTATCTCTATATGCATACAGTCTGCCTTACTTAAGAACTTAATGTTGCTTCTGGCTTCCAGAAAGTGCAGTGATTTTACTTGAGCATTTCTGTTTTTTGCTTCAGCCTAGACATGGCAATAGTGAAGCCCACATCTCTGGGCTACAGATAAGGTTATCAGATGGCACATTAACTATTATTTGAACCCCACACCTGATATAACCATTTTCCTCTGTGCTGTAGAGTAGAAAATTAAGTGAATTTTTACATGCCAAGTTTTTGCATAGATTTCCCATCAGGAAAACCAAAGGTCATCGGGGCATGACAATGAGAAGCTCTACTGCTACTCCGTTTCCCATACATTTCTTTTTGTCCCAGAGAGGCTTCCTTCTGCAGCCTACTTGTACATACGTTTTTAGCATACAGTAAAAATGCCTAAGAAAATGAGAAAATGGATGACTGCTGGTTTCCAACACTATTTTTAATAATCCATTTGCAGAATATTCCTTTAACTTGAAGTTTAACGGGAAAAGGAATCTCACTAAGAAAAAAGGGTAAAGAGAACCAGCTTTGCCCAGGAGCTCCTGCACAAGGGGTCTCAGAGCTCCCTCTCTGGATGAGCATGTGAATTTGTCAACTCCACATCTACTATTAATATATAGACATCTATCCATTAATAGATGTCCCTTAACAGTTATTTGGTTGTCCCATATAGACAAGATATATCCAGTGAATCAAGGATGATTCATGATGAGTCATGATGGAGATCAATGAGAATACCTCTGGCATTCTAGCTCAACTACCTGTTTATTACAGACACCTGAGGGCTTATTTGTGTAAATTAAACCTGGATGAGTTTGGTAGAAACATATGTGATCATTGCAAAAATGAACCTGAGGCAAATCAGTAACTGTTACTTCACTAGATTTCATCCACAGGAAGAAACAGCGGGAAGTTTCTTTCTAATCTCTGATAATAATCTTTTTGTAAATTGCACAGCATCTGGCTGTGATTGATAGGAAGTAGGTTTTATGATGTGAAAAAGCTACATTTATGACAGTTTTGGAAGCTTAGAGATCTATATTTTCCAGTTTCAACTTCCAAGTGCTAGCCAAACTTAAAGTACAATGACAAATTATGGATTATTCATAAAAGATATCATTTTTTTTTTGCCATTTCTCCCAGGTCATAAGGTAATGACATCTCATTTTGAAAGCGATAGATGAGGAGCACTTCAAATCAAGTCAGAGTTATACAATGTACAGTGGAAATGGTAATCATCTTCCTTCACATCCAAAGTATCAGTAGAAGCCATTTGTTTTGTTACAAATGACTGAATGTTCTCAGATGAATACAAGACAATCAGAGAATTAAAGTGTAAAAACCATTCAAGTTACACTGTGCTTTTAGTCGAGTTTGTGCATCTTGAGAATCTCTCAGCTATATAGTGAAAAAGATGCATTACAAGAATTCAATCAAATTTAAATGTTACTTTCTAGGACCAACCACCTTCACAAGCATGAGGTTAATGTTATACTACTTTTTGGAGTCCAGTATTGTCATTTATTGCGTTACTTTTGCTGCAATTACCACAAAACAATCCTCTAATTTCTGTAGGGTGAATGGAAATGAGGAGCTACAAGTGTTACAGCAAGTGCTGAAGTGAACTTGAAGTGTTTTAGGGCAGCCTATTAATATCATTGATACAATAAAACAGTGAAGAATTTTCCACAAAATGAGAAGTATGACAAACCTAGAACATCTCAGAATCCTGCAATTTATTGATTTTTATCACTTTAAGGATGTATTTCTCTGTATCTTTTTAAAGAAAAATATTGGAACTATCTTCAAATACATCGATGTTGTAATTGGTTTCTGTGGAATAAGGCAAAAAAAAAAAGGTTCTTCTCAATATGATATATTTTCTCTAGATCTTCATCAGTTCTAGAGCTCTGCCATTTTAATATTGCAATGCTTATAAATCCTGGTCACCCATAGACTATAATCTAAAATACACAGTAATGCAGTATTTAAAGAATTGCACACATCATAGGAAAATTACAACTCTGCAAGCCAAGGATATTGACTTGGTAGGATTTTGTGCTATTTTAATGTGGAAGCTCATAAAGAACTGTATGTTCCTTGAGGATGCAAAAACAAGCTTAATGCTGAGAATGACCATGTATCAGAAGATATCTTAATATTATGTTCACTCTAGCATAGCTATCCAAATTAGGTCAAATGAATTGCACCTAAAGTATTAATTGTCTGAATAATTCCAGTCGCTGCGAAACAAATCTAACCAGTTGAATCACATGCAACTGCAGCAGAGCTAGCTTAAGCTAGATAAGATGAATCACATTTAAAGTGCATCTTTTGCTCCTTTAAAGGTCACCAGCTTAGCAGATTTCTGCAATGAAAAAAATGAAGACTGAAATAACGCTGCACTGTTTACCTTGTAGAATGGATACTGATGCCAACTCACTCAGAGAAGGATTCTCACTAACCTTTCCATAAAAGTTGCTCCTCAGAAGTAAGATCTGTCCTCCCCTTCAAAAAAAAAATGGAAATAGTTTATAGGTGACTTTGCCCTGCTGAGCCAACATATGGTACTTCAGTTTAATCATGGCAGGTGTTCCTGCAGGAACCCTGATTATTTCAGCTAACTATGGAATGATAAACAGGAAGCTGAAGAATAATGAGAAGCAAATACAGAAAGGAAAGGTCAAGGAAAAGTCCTGGCATATTTAATACCTGAGATTGTGGCTTTGGGAGAAAATGAATTCTCCATAGACAGTCAGGCACTCCTGGCCTAAGGAAACCATTTCATACTGTCCAATTCAGGTACTTATGGGGCCAAAATGTGCTCATCTTTGCATATCTCAACATGCTAATATATCTTCTGTACAGTCTTCACAGGTGTGCGGGGTAACATTGTTCTCACTCCAAAGGTGTGTGGATACTAAGCTGGGCTACACAGAAATTTAGTGACTTAAGTCATACAGGAGACCTGAAGGGATTTGAAATTAAAGCCTTGAACCTTCTTGAAGGAACTACACTTTACCCTGTGATATGGTCACAGCCAGAGCGTCACAACTGAAATGCCTGAATCTATGCAGATGTGATGGATGGCTTTAACACACAGTACAAGTGACACTTAAAATCTGCCACTGCTGCTCTGGCCCTGAGACAACAGCCACGTGTTCTCACTTGTTCTAACATCCTTCAGTCTAGTCATGGGAAGGGATGGTAGATTTCAGCTACAGCCTGGTTACAACTTTGTACACAGGCTGATTAATCAGGCTCTACGTGGGAGAAATTGATTTCACTTAGATGGAAAACTCAGTAACACAGTAGCAGCTGTGTTGTACATAAAACAGCATGACTAGGCACGCATCTGTGGGTACATAAGAGCCAAATAACACCCCTTAGCTTGCACTGTATAAATCAAACCGTGTCACTAGATTATATGACTAATATTACAACGAGGTATTTATATTTAGTAGTTATTTTAAATGCTATAATAAGGTATTCTGAAGTAAAAGTGACGCAGCCCAGTATGGGACAATTGAAAATCCAGAATCAAAATGGATTCAGGTTTTTCCCCATTTAAATTAAAATCTTTGTTGCTTATTTTTAAGGCATTTTCCTTCATCAGACATAGTGCAGCAGTGATACACAGCTAGTATAGAGAGCCTACCTGTTGAGTTAGTGTGCATGTTTGAATGTTGCACTGGCTCAAAATGAAAGCAAACAAGGCTGTGCTGTGCATCTCCATGGAATCACAGAATATTCTGAGTTGGGAGGGATCCACAGGGATCAAGTACAACTCCTTGTTCCACGCAGGAGAATATGTGTGAGAGAAGCAGTACCACAGTAATGGGGCAACTGATAATGCTGCCTTTTTCTGGTCCCTGTGCCATGCCTAACTGAAATTTCAGGGCTGTTTCATTTTCCTGGTTTGCAATAGCAAATACTCAACCAAAAATCTAAAGCTAATACAGAAGAAAAGATATCCTATTCACCAGGGCTAGATTCTGTTCTTTTAGTCTGATGATATCAAACAGAATAAAGCAACACTAATAAGGAGGCAACTCCCAGCAGAGATGCAGAAAACATTCAATTTGTAATGGCACTACTAAAAACCCAAGCAATGAATTTACTCAGCAGGCAACAGATTCAAAACCCACATTCACTGCAGTTCACAGGCCTGGGACCTTTCAGTCTCAGTAGGTGCAATGAAGCATTCAGATACACAAACAAAGCTTGATTTTAAAGAGAGCTGATCCACCACAGCTGATCCACCTTCCAGAGGAAGGATCCACAACTTTCACCAAGCAGTTCAGAACTAACGGAAGCTGAAGGTCAAATGTACATTATTTTCTTGACCCATTATGTTTCCAAAGCCATTTTTCTTTGCAGTTGCAGAGGCACTACAATAATCACTGCTGCTAAGCTATGGATAGCTAGACTCACCCCAGGGCAGTATTAGGAGAATCTACCAAGGAACTCTCCAGGGGAGGTACCTGGTACCCGTGCCTGCTGTGCTGCTCTGTTCTGGTTATCACCCTGACAGCTATCACTTCTACCCAACATCATAGTTATTTTGATATCTTTACAGCCAATCCCTTCTACTGAGCATCCAAAGCATATATTTTAGCTAATTCCAAATATCACACATATGCACCTCTTTTCCACCCACTAGCCTGTACTGCTCTGCTTGGGTCATTTTACTCTCTGTCTTCAAACACATTGTGAGAGTTTGCTCCTAGAAGTTTCTTGTAGGAAAACCATGGAAACTCAAATTTAGACAGCACTCACAACGATGGAAACATTGATGCAACATGCATAACTCTGTCCTTGTGATATCGCTACCATTAGTGCCATAACTGTAAGCAGAGTAGCCAAAGATAAACCAAAAAATATAGAAATTTATACAGAATTGCAGTAATACGACAATAAGCAGGATACATTTATTTTCCTCATCTCTACTTCAGCTATTAACATCAGAACATCTGACTGAAAGGCATTTAATGACAGCTCCTCCAAAACTGTGCTCTTTTATTTGTATTTTTCCATTGACCACAATCTGGGAGCAGCTCTGACTACATGCAATAATGGTATTATTTGTAATGTCTACTTGGAAACCATTTGAATATTTCTCCCCAAAGGAGTAGTTTGAAATAATATCTCTAGGCCTAGGAGTTAAACAGAATCTTTTCTTCCTCACTTTGTTTGCTGAGCCAGCTGGAAACGGTTTCCCAGAGATGATGCACCATAAATCTGAGAGAATTGCACTAAAATTGCATAAAGAAAAAAAATAAAAGAAAACAGCCTAATACTTAGGAGACATATTTTAGATGAGCATCAAGCTTAGAAAATGACAGCCACATTCACTGGAAAAGAACACTGTGTCTCAACTCCCACAGAGCACAGCTCAGCAGGAGTCACATGCATCACAGCTGTTCTTGCAACCACTCAGTAAGGACAACAAATTTCAGCTATAAGTGACCATCAATAGTTTATGAAGTTTCTGCATTCTCTCTCCCTTCCCCCATCCCACCAGAAAGGGGAAGAAAGATCACTTGTGGGTCTTCTAGATGTGTGTTTTCTAGAGCCTTTTTCTGTAACAGAAAACATAGGTTTTCATTGCTGACAACCGTCTGTATATAAAACATTGAAACAGTCAATGCAATCTGACAGACACATTTCAATTTGACAGTTATAAAACACAGTGATGGGGGAAAAAAAACACACATCAAGATCCTTTTGGCTGAATATTTCTGTATCAGGATGTGAAGCATGGAATTACCATTTGGGTGGGCAGGAACCTTGAGAGGTCTCTAGCCCAACCTCCTGGTCACAGTACAAATGCACGACTGATTTCATATGTCTGTTACTGAATATCCAATATAACTAAAAAATGACTATTTTTGTATGAATCTGTGAACTAGATCTCTAAACTACATATTTCAATGGCCCTAAATGGTGAGGAAACTGCTATGATCCTACAGTGCTTCCTTCAATTTCCATATCACAAAAGCATATTTTCTAAACAAACCAGTTCACAGAATTGACTTTTACCTATTTTTCTAAAGGCAAAGAATTTCCTAATATCAAAAATAAAATATCTGAGATAACTTCTCTATCAATTAGAACATAAGTCTTGTCAGGAACAATACTCTAAACTAATGCTTCGTTCAGGCGCAACATAATGTATTACTTCACCCAAGAGAGTAACATTTATTTCTAATGTTTTTATTGATCTTCATTTTTGTTATTTTCCTGAATGCTGCTAAAAACATGGTATAAGGAAAATAGTCTAATGCTTAGGACACACCAGTCTTAATATACTACATTACATGCTGATCAATATTTTCCTTTTAGCCATTGCTGAAAAAACATGCAGTGATCTTTCAGAAACTTACGCAACAACTTAATAGGATTAAGAGTTATAGGCTAGACTGTTATGGATGTTTTCATGCTAGTTAACATCAACTTTTTCTGTGCTTTCAAAGACTTTCATGCTATTACTTGAGTGATGCTCCTTGCCAGATGACTTGACATATGAATTTTGATGATGCTCTTTTTCTATGCTATCAGGGAGTTCATATTAATCATGAAAAAATATGATTGCAGGAAAGTCACAAACATGCAACAATAACAAAGTGCATTACAATTTCAGGAAAACTAAATCTTTGTGTTTTTTGAACTGCTGAAAAATACCTGGCTTACTTTATTCTGCTGATGCAGGACTACTGGAGTTATATCAACAGATGTTTGGCCAATGGCTTTTTTTTCCTTGTATGTACATTCAGAAATTACCTTTAATGTTACAAAACCTTATTCCTCATCACAGTATCCAAGGGTAACTCTTCATGATTCTAGTAATTTCATCATTTCGATAAAGATACATTGGCTTAAAAACAAGAATTAGGCTGAGAGTATTTGGATCATTCTGTGGACTTGCTTGTGTAGAACTTGTGGGATGGAAAAAAAGATGGCTAGAATTTGAGTTATTTATATGAAGATTAAAATAGATTTTTCCCTTCTCCCCCGAAAATCTGTAAAGCATTCAAGAAATAAAATAAGGGAGAGAAGGAAAGTTACACTTCCCAAGAAATGCCACAAGAAGTAGTGGTTAATTTCCAACATGAGATACTACTCAACAAATATCTAAACTCCTTTACTGTACTCCCAGTGATCCAGTCTTTTGCAGCACCAGAAATCACAGCAACGTATTTATAATAAACAGTCACTGAATTAAACAACCCCTTGAAAGATAAGTAATCACTAATTTTAGATATGACTTGGAAACTGACAGCTTGTACAAATAGAAAACAGTGAATCATACCTGATTCTGCTCAGTTCTCAGTGGTAATCATAGGTTAACTCTTAATTCATCGATCATTGGAAAGGACAGTAGAGATAAAAACAAAACACGCTGGTGTTAATTTTCACCATTATAATAGTAGCCAGTGATATTGCCTGTTATAAAATTGAATCTTCTTTCAGTATTGATCTTTTTATTTAATAGTCTGCTCTGGAAATCAAAGCTATAACACACATTGGTTTCTTTTCCCCCCTTATCTTACAGCATCTTTGGTTTGTTCAGAAGTTAAAAACAATAAATAAAAATCAGAGTCAGAATGCTAAATATCTGTGTTTTAAGCAGCATCTTAAAGGTACCTGTGTGGGATTATCTTTGATCAGTCAGGCAATCAGGTCAAGCCAGCAAAACTGAAACTGACTTCTAGGTGTTTAAGTGGAAATTCTCAAGAGCTGGTCAGTATCAGCGTTGCCATATTTGTGTTGTTTCTTAAATTAGTCTAATTTCTTCCTTAATACCTATTTGGAATGCATCCCATGTCACTTAATTTTTCATTACAGCAAGAGATTTGTAATGATCACTTGACAAATACAACACTTCCCACAGGCATCACTGCAAATCTTCTATCGCTTGACAGAATTACTACATAAATGTTAAGATGCAAGTGCAATGACTTTAAATCACTGAAAGAAAAAGCATTAATTGCAGTTGCTTGAAGAGTACATAGGATAAAAGTAAAATCTGGCTGTCCTCAAATTTGCTTGCAGCTGGGTCAGCAAAGCCTCCACTGGCAGAAGGCTGAAAGAACTAGGCTGTGCAGCTAGAGCACGATCACGGCGCAGAGACCTCAATTCTATTCTTGGCTCTGCCCTTCACTCAGGAAGGTGTCAAAAACAAAGTCACATCTCTCAGCTTAAGTAGAGACATGCTTTGTGACTCCTAGGAAAGCACGAGGTATAAGAGTAATGGTTTCCCATTACTCCAATGTCATTAAGGGCGTTGAACACATTTTCACTTCTCTGGACATGTTAGGACATCCTTACACTGCAAGAACAGTGAGAAGGCTTTGAAGTCCTATCCAAGAATGGGATCAAAGTGCCTGATTTTCCACATATTCGATTAAGGCAGTGAAAATAAAAAGGGGAACACCTGAAGCTAGGTTTCTGTCTAAATAAAAATATGGTTCCAGAATTTAAATTTCATGTAGTGGCTTCACTGAAAAGAACTGATCTTTTGGATTTTACACAGACATCTGTATCTTAATCTTATTATCTCCAGTGATATGAATTTAAACATCATAAGCCAGGAAGTCATAGAAATCTGGAGGTCAAATTGCCAGCCAAGGGATTTCAAGAAGATAAGTAGATTTCATATGGAAGGGGTTTGTTTGGGTTCTAGTTTTTAAACATTCATAGTTCATCTTACATTTTCAGTTATTTCCCAAAATTTTGAAGGTAGAAATAAACTCAAAATCCAGATGAGCCGATCTGCCCCCAGTAACTGGTTTTTAACAAAGCCAGTATCATCAGATATTAGCTGAAGCAAACAAGACTGATTTTAAGCTAAATTTGAACTCTCGTGTTCAGGCACCTGAAGCTTCATTCACTGTCCAAATGCTAACTCAACATGCTTTGTAACACGAGTCTCCATTTAACAAAACAACACTAGAGTTCTGCAAGGAACCATGCCTGTAGGATGCTCCCATCATCCTTTTGGCCTCCCATAACAATAATGATTAACTTTATCATCATACTGAACTTGGTAAACATAATAAACAGCCTACTAATTAACAATGCTAAATTGGTCTCTGAGGCTGCTTGCTCTACAACGTACACTGTGCTGGGTTCCCCCAAGACAGAGATACCAGCACTGCGGGGCTGTTAGCTGAGGGTGGAGATAAACAGGGAGCTCTGCACAGGAACGAGCTCACTGCCTGAGCCAGGGGCTGGCAGCAAGTCAGGTAACTGTATTAGTGCAATGACAGATTCGAGCTGATAAACCCAGCATCTCCAAGCAGGGTTAGCCTACACCTCATGGCTTTGAGCTGATCTGAAACACAGCCAGAAAGAATTCATATCTGCCAAGAATATACCATGTAGACTTTCCCATTTGCTGGCTGCTAGGGCACAGGTGTCTTAGACAGTAAAACCCCCACAAGCTCACATTTGAATCTCTACTCAAAGGACTTTATAATTCACTACCGAAAAACCTTGAAAACTACAGAAACAACTCTTTCTAAGGGCTTAGTGTATCTTTAAGTGCATTTTTTTTCTAGTTCTACAGCAATAAATGCAAAATACTATCCTAGATCAATTATTTGTGACAAGTGACTCTATACTGCTAAACTAGCAAATACGCAGCATATTATACATCATTATGTTAAGATTCCTAAGCATTAGAAGGCATTAGGCAGTTAAGCCTGACTGCTTTGACACCAAGTGTCTGTAGTGGTCACTTTTGCACTGAAGTTAAAATTCATCAAGCTCCTGACAGTAGGAGTTGCATTTTATTGCATATGTCCCATTTAGCGTTGCAGGATATGCAGTATCAAACTCAAGGACAGACATGAAAGGGCATCTATTCTGAGTGCTAGAAAGCCTTGACAATGACACAAGCAAAAACCAAATGCAGTGACATCCATGCATCATGTGACAATCAGATCGGGCCTTAAAGCAGAAGCAAAATGAGGACGAAAAATCCATCCATACTTCTTATTCCAGACTAAGAGGAATAAACTTTCCAATGAAACCTTACTAAAAAGGATCTTAGAACACATTAAGCCCTTCCAGTAACTTAAAGAAGAATTAGAAGAAACTATGCCAAATTTGAGCCCTTTTTGTGAGGTGTGAACCATGACTTCTACCTCCAAACTTATTTCCCCCTTCCCAGCACCTTTGGGAGAGCTTGTGTCATGAGGTCAAGTGATGCTACTTTCTGATAGAGTTTTCACTGTGAGATGGCAATGCTCAATAATGACCAAAGATGTTTAGGGTTTCTCAATTAAATGTAATTATATTTTATTTTTCAATAGAGAGTAAGAGTCATTATTCCTGCATACATGCATCACTTAAAGAGAACATATATGAACAGAAAGCCAGTTTAAATAAACCTTCATAACGAGCCAGCTGATTTTAAAGTTCTCAAACCATGTACAGTTAAGTACTCACATTTGATAGAAAAGGGATAGTTGGCACATTATTAATCATATCTGACAAAGATATTTCTATCATTAGCTGACATAGTACATCAATAAGTACCACAAAACAGTCTCCGTGACGAAAGAAAGTCCATAGGAGGATCCTTTCAAATGCAGGAAGTGTTTCCTGGTAACTGACAGCATGGCACTTCATAATGAGAAGTGTCACTCATGTCCTCTTATCTGATGTTCAAATGTTATATATTTACTCCAAGAAACGACACAGCAAGACAACCAAGGACAAAAGTATAACAAATCAATAGTAATTCTAAATAAAAGAATAATTATACGGAGGAAAAAAAAACCAACAAACTTTTCTGGTCATAAACTTTTCACTGCTACGTTATTTTGTTCAAACACTGAAATCAAACACAGCGTCATTGCTCACATGTAGCCATTTCAGTCATGATGGCATGCTGCTATTGGTGTTTCTAGCTTGCATACGCAAAGAAAAAGAAGAAAACCTAAGGGAGGGATTTTAACTCACACACACAAGACTAACACATTACAGGGGTTTCCAGAAGACAATAGAAGAACCATTTTTTTTTTCTGCTCAGCTTTTTATTTTTCAGGTTTTTAATTATTTTTTCTAGTCATATATCACGGAATCATTAAGGTTGGAAAAAGACCTCTAAGATCATCCAGTCCAATCGTCTACCCATCCCCAGCATGCCCAGAGCCATGTCCCCAGGTGCCACATCTCCATGGTTCTTGAGCACTTCCAGGGATGGTGACTCCACCACCTCCCTGGGCAGCTGTGCCAAGGCCTGACTGCTCTTTCTGAGAAGAAATTTTTCCTAACATTCAACATGTTAAAAACATAACTGAGTATTTTCATACCTTTCGCAACATAGAAAAATTATCAGAATTTTGATTTATGAATCACTCCTGTACAGAATTCATTTCAGAAATATACCATGCACACTTGAATACATACAGTTTTACTTTTTTAAGAGTAGCCGAATACACTTTTACTGTATAACATTGCAAAAGTTAAGCAAACCTGGAAACAAAGCTTCGCATTTTCCACACCAATCTCTTCCAAGGAAAGCTTAGGAGATCCCTGTGAGATATGGCTAATATTTTAAGCCATTATTTGGGCTATATTTCAACAATCAATCATATCAGTTGCTGTAGGAAAAATATCAAATAGAAAAATATCAATAGATCATTCAAAAGTTGGCTTCAATATTCTTGCCCAGTTGGTATGCAATCTGAGGCAGTACAAAACACTGTATTTCAGGCTCTTTAGATGGGCTGTCAGATGAAATGCTAACAGCAAAAATTGCCATATCAAATGCAATATCACAGGGAATAAAATCAATTAGAGAAGACTGCCTGTATCTGAAATTACTCTGAACTACAGTGTCAGAAAAGACACACAGATTGATTGAGTAGAAATACCACAGCTCACTTAGATTAGAGCTGCAAATTTAAACAGACTAAAATGGCTAAATCACAATCAAGGTAACACTCCTCTCCTTCTTATAGCATATACTATAAACTGAGCATGCACTATAAACTAACTCAAGGTATCTCAGAAGCTGTTCCATTAAGAAGCTATTACTATTTCCATGAGTTTCTAGCTCATACTGTTAGGAGTAGTGGGTGTGATTTCCTGCACCTTAATAGAACTAACTAGTATCCAGGATGCCTTCCTCTGCGTATAGCTGGCTGATGTTTAGTCTTAGCCAGTATGACTGCTGTTATGAGCAGAACAATGGCCGTGCAATAAAATTAAGTTATATATATTTACGTACATAAATATCTATATTTATTTACAGATAAAGAAAATGATGCTAGAAGTGAAAAGAAGATGTTCATTTTAACAACCTACAAGCAACACTGCGGAGATGAATAAACAGTGGACAGAAACACAGATACACAAATACAGAATCCTTTCGATGAAGGTTAACGTCATCTCCAAAGACAGCAGATACTATGTCCCACAAGTGATTCATTCCTGAATTTTTACTTATTCACTGGGGAAGAACAAGAAAATAAACTTGATGCTAGTCATTTCGCCACACATTGCAGTGAGCCAACCAATCAACAGCTCTTCTGCTGAAGTGTTCTGACAAGAACAGCAGTAACAAAGCTTGTAATCTGGAAACATACACACTTCTTCCATCTTTATGCATCACCTGTATTCTAGTGGAGAGGTTTCATGTGTATGACAGAAGAATGTAGATATTGACCAACACTGACTTGAAAACAATAATGATTGGGTTTAAAAATAAATAAATCATCTCTTCAATTGTGTAAATTAGCATAGCTTCAATGGCTGAGCACGCTTTAAGCACCAAAGAAATAATTGAGATTTCAGACAATGTTTCATTTTCACCTCTTATAGCTCCTCACTAAATATAACTGCTCTGGACTGCTGTATGTTGAAAGCACTCCAGAAAGACACTTTCAATTAAATCATGTGAACATTAACCACAACATATAGCAATGGCTTGAATAATTCCAGTTGGTATGGAAGTTAACAAAGGAGATTAAAGAATAGCAAAGAGCGGAACAGGAAATGAAAAGGTAAGAAAGTTATTGGAAAAAGAATACAGGGCAAAGGGACACAGAAGGACACACATATTTAAAAGAAATACGAAAGCAAGGTTAATGCGGGAAGGAGAAACGTATTTCAGATGAACGACTTACAGACAGACAATGGTAAGACAATGAACCACACTATGAAGATGAAGAAAATAATTGTAAGACATAAGGCTGAGCCTTTGGTAATAAGGAAATAAGTGAATCTACAACACAAGAAGAGAGAAATCATAGCTTACTGCTGAGTTACTGTTTTCAAATGTATTTTTAGCCAAGCTTCATGTCGAGAAAACCAAATAAAGGGAGGAAAAAAAGGTACCAGAAAGAAAGGTGAAAGTTGAAATGAACCACATAATTCTTGGCACAGCAGTGCTACAAAGCAAACATCCGAACATCCCAGAAGAAGTAGGTGAAATTTTATATGCTGAAACTGCCCTTTACTCAGAGTCACTATTTCATAATGTATGCAAATGAACATTTGGAATTAGAACTGTGGGTTCTTAATTCTCACAGTGGGCAGCATAGAGATTTTTCCTTCTTAGGTATGCTGTTATGGCAGCAAAAGTAGTGATGATTGGATATACTGTGTGTCTGAAACGATGTCTAGTATGTATTTTATTGTACTTGCCTAAGACAAAAAGCAATCGTTGACATACTGCCAAAGAGTTCATCTCTGAATTTGCTCTGCATTGTCTCTACATTTTCTTAAGCTGAAATACAGAAACATGCGCTCCCACGGCCCTGTTGGTGAAGGCCCCTTGCCTCAGCTCTGTCTTGAACATAATTATTGCTCTGAGGAGTGTTGAGCCCTGCACTGAGACTGCCATTAACAGAGAGAAGACAGCGACACCAAATGAAAAAGGAAATGGGGCTCATCTGATATGCTGTATGCACGTGAAGGGGAGTATTGATCTTCATATCTATTCAGAGCCATGACATTAAAAACATTAAAAACCCAAAATAAAGCAGCTTATTCTATCAAGTGACAACTAAAAACTGACCTTTTGTAAAAATCAAACGGAAAAAACTTCGTTCCAAAAGAATGAAAAAAATAATACAATCACCAGCATCTGTAATTGAGGAACATCTGTTGTTTGGTAATGAGTTGACCATGGCAGACAATTCAGAACTACAGCTCAATGGGAACGCAGCAGTCACAGCAGCAGGGTACATGTTAAATATGAATTGTGCCAGTGAACAATTTCTGAAGGGATGATTTGGATAAATCTCCCTGTTTTCTGACTTGAAACGATCTTTTTGTGCCTACACCTATGAATTTTGACTTAAGGCTACTGCTTCATACAGCAAAAGACTGATAACGTTGAAGAAAAATAGGATTTTTTTGATTGTTTCCTTGTCTTCAAAAGGAAAGAGGCTTTAACTTAACATATAAGATTTAACGTTTTGATGGGAAAAAAATAGCCCTACTAAACAGAAATTTGACCGATTTCAGTGGGACCGGAATATCTATCTTTAACAACAGACATTTGAAAATTATGAATAACTAACATCTATAGATCTCTAAAATTTGAAAACATAGAAAAAGATTCAAGTTCAGGAATAGGAATTTTATTTGATTTTGACCAGCAACAGAAGCAAGAGAGCTACGCATCAAAAGTGTTCAACCATGAAACAAGAACAAAGACAACTATTAAGGGCAGTTTAGTTTTGTTTAAGGTGAAAGCTTAAAAGGACCAAAATGTCAAAAGTCTTCTTGAAAATAATAGCAAATCTCTCTCAGTGACCAATATTTCAGTCCTGCCAGCTCTCAGAATTCAAGAACACTGAAATGGGAACAGAAAATTCAGTCACCTTGTCATTCTGAAAAGGACCTATAATGAAAACCATTGACGTGGGTTCATGGAGCAGTATCAAGCCCAGTAAAACAGAAGACAAGCTCAATTTTAAGACAAATTAAGATCCAAAATAAACCTGATCGCACAAAATGCATTTTGTATGTTTTGTGATCTCAGAAAGTGAAATACAAAAGCACAATCCAGTATCTCCTAGAACACTCAGTCATTTACTCAGATTTGTCAGCAGTTTATACTGCTTATCTTCAGGTCTGCCTGTAGCCTTCCAGGCTCACACTGTGATTTTGTCAGATACTGAGCCTCACAGGGTCAGGTTGGGTTAACTCTTATGTGTAAGACCACCTGCTACATTTTACCCTGCAGAGAGCTGCATTTTAAAGGCAGGTAAATTGTTCCACAATTTCCTGAAGTCTTAGGAAGCAAAGCAGTCAATCACAAGAAGATTTTCTGAAATATTTTTTGTAGGATTCAAACATCTGTTCTTTTGGTATCTATGATTTTAATCAATCTGTGATTTCATGGCATCAACTTATAGTCACTGCAATAAACACACATTTTCTGATTAATCATAAACAAAAGCTTATTACAAGGACTGAATGACTAAATTACTTTTTAAAAATTAACAGTTTTCCAGTGAAAGGAAACAGTTTTTGAAATTTTCAATTGTGCAACTGCATTTTAGGGCTCAAATGTCAACCACCAGGTAATTGAGTTCATCACTAAATGTGAACCCTGCCAATGTCTACAAGAAATTCTAATTTGGAGCACACTAGCTAGCTCATTAGGTTCATCATCATTACTCGTCCAAAGCCTAAATGTAGTATGTATTTGCAGATTTAGAAACTTTTTCCTTTTTTCTTTTCTTTTCTTTTTTTTTTTTAAAAACAGACTGCTGCAAGTAAGCAGGGTATAAAACTTCAGTCAAAGTTACAGACTGCTATACCTTACTGCATCATACACAAGAACCATAAGAAAAATTATCAGAATATGACTGAACAGAAAGATAAATTGCACTCATTAGCAGATAAAACTAGGAGAAAAGAAAGAGAAAAGTCATTTTTATTTTACATCACAGTGTGACAAGCCCAATTGCTTGCTTGAACAGCTTACTGGGATCTACAAAAAGGCTCTTGGTTGCATTGGGTCTAAGACAAATGGAAAAATAATCACAAAAAATTATTGGAGCATCACATTATTGGAGAATGGAAATATCACAGACTTTTATCCCTGTGGTTACAGGATGTTTATATAGCTACAGTGTAAGCACACTGAGAACTTCAGCAGATTCGCTTGGAGAAAAAGGAAGCGATATGGATCACACTTAGTTTTCTCAAGCTTTCAGGGAAATTGTTTTGATGAGTAAGTGACCAGATATGTAGGAACTATGGTTTTCCATGAAGAAGATAAAACCTGGGGGGTAGTTTATTATGAATTTTTGAAATACAATGAAACGCTATCTTCAATCTGAACACAACAAAGCTGTATCAGTCTGAGCACTTCACAATTTCATTATAAACAGCAATTTGTATAAAGCTTCCAGCATGGTACTGAAAACATAGCATACCAACATCGTCCACTTAGCAGTGGTGGCTACAGAAATTAGTTAACATAATACTGCAAAGGTTCTTTCATCTTACAGCAGTGGCATACTCTTTTCTGGTGCTGTGATCCTGTGGCGGATAGCACAGGGAAATGGCAAAGGGGTTGGAACTTGATGATCCTTGGGGTCCCTTCCAAATAAGACCATTCTATTCTATCAGTGAGCAAGGCTTAAGTTCAAAAACAGACTGACCACATCACTGTAAATTTGGACAAAGCAGGTCCATGCTGCCGTGATTTACTGGCTAGCAATATTTGGTAGCAAAATTCCACAGGACTTGGCTAATGAAAGATATGAAAGATAGCTATGACAAGGGAGGTGAGAAAGATTAACTCTGAAAAAATGCAGGAAAGAAGATAGACAACTATGATGACAGAGTGAAAAAGAGCACATAGAATAAGAATGAGGAATGCAAAGTCAAGAAGGAGAATGTGTAGAGAAGTAGACTCTGTGTTGCAGTCAGCTACTAAGATAAGACAAAGTAATAGAGAATAAGAAAGGAGATGGAGAAGAGTATGGAAAAAAAGCTGTACTGAGGGTCAACCATTAACTGCCCCGGTGAGAATGTAGTTCATATTTACAGTCCAGACACAAGAATGAATGACTTCATGCAACATGCAGCAAACAGAAGGTATTTGCATAGGTCCAGACATTTTGAGAGAAGGACCACCTGGATATCTGCTCAGAGCCTCACAGCTTGCACAAGTGCAAAAAAAATATATATATATATATATTTTTAGGATGACATGCTCTGAAGTAGAACATTCCTGCAAAGCTTTTTCAGAAGTAGAGCTTATAGCCATCAGAACACATGGCTTCATCATGATTTTCTATGTGAAAGGAGGCAAAAAGAAAAAATTCCCCTCCCTCACTGGACAAGTGAGTCAAAAATAAATAATGCTCCCAAGCAAATGACAGCTTTTTAGCTCATCTTTACATCTAACAATGACAGCTGTTTGCATGACTCAAATGGATGATTCAAACAGTGCTGTCCTCTCAGCTCACTCTAGAAGGGAAAGTGGGTGAAGGGAAGGAGAGAAGCAGTTTATTTTAAGTACACTAACAACGTTTTTATGAGAAATCCTTTAAAATTCTTTCTTTCCTTGAGAGCTGAGGTCTTTCTTAAAGTCAGCTTCAGAGATGAATAACAGTGGGTGGCTTCTAGCCAATCTGCAGACAAAGCAGGAAGACTTCAGGAACAGAAAGGACACTGAAAACATGGTGTGACCCTGTCGGTGCTTGGTCAAGTCTTACACAAGAGTCAAGTCCCTCCTTGAAAAAGGCTGTGGAGAGCCACAGTTTTGATAGTTCTGAAACAACATTACATAATGGCTTATTAATTATTAGTGAAGCTAAACTCTTGGCTCTTCCTCCCCAAGCAGCCATTAGAGCTTTAAAGGCTGTTCAAATTAGCCAAGAGAATAGCTGGACAAGTGGACAATTCACATCAACCTTCAGAAGTTTTATCTACCCTCTTCATTCACAATGCATCCAGAGTTAGATCCTGTAATCTAAGATGCTTTGATTTCACTAGGACTTCCTTACCTAAGGCATGCACCAAATATATTATGAATTAAATCTCAGAAAGCACACCACCTATTCTTACGTAGTCAATGAATATTTAAAAATCGTGTATTTGAAATAATGTCAGGAAGGTGTTTCCAAAGGGAGAGAATGTAGCCTAAAGGATAAGCCACAGTAGCAGCAGCCCTCTCAGGAATACTAACTTAACATTGCATGCATATCTGTTTTTCCAGAGACACTTAGATTAAGTATAAAACGGTCACCAAATAGAGCAAAGTCAGAGATCTGGTCATCAGAAGTAAAATGAAGGTCAGTTAATTGCTTTTGCTCTCTCTGGACCACATTTCACAACAGAGATAAGAAACATCCCCTTTCCATTCTCAAAGACTATTTTCAGTTCTAGAACAACATTAAAAATTGTATCTCCAAAAATCATGGAAGTTTGGTCTCAGTTATCACAGTACATTATATTTGTGGCAGAGTTCAATACGTTATAGGGGGTTACCCCACAGCCTAACTCATTATGAAGTACAGCAAAGGAACAGATGGAATACCACTTATTTCTGAGAGAAAACAAAAACTATGTATTTACTTTAGTTGATAGCAAGTGCAACAGTAACACAAGCAGCTTGTCTACCTCCTCAATATCTTTGAGGACAAAGAAGCTCTTCGAGATTCATTTGACACGTAACACCTTTATACAACGTGCATGAAAATTCCTGAAACATTTTTGATTAAGAGTACTATAGATTTTTCAACAAGAATAAATAGTAAAATTTATCCAAGTAGTTTTATATTCAGGCTTAAAACTCTGGATATTAGGTAGTGGTTTCCACGGGTTGCCTCTAAATGTGAAGGATCTGCATGTAAACATTTTGCCAGAACCATAAAACATTACTCCACTACTATAGACACTTGCGCTGCACACTGCCAGAACTTTTGGAATACTCAAAAATGCCAGAATCCCTTCCACTCAGGTCTCAATCACGTCAGGATTCCTCTGCCACAGCAGCCACGTTATGCAACCGAGACAAGCAGAAATCCCAGTGCTCTCCTGGGATATAACTGTCAGAAGTGCCAAACGATTTAGTGGCCTAGTCCACTTATGTGCAATCATACCCAGGCCAAGTACCAACACTCTCACAGGCATCAATCTAGGAGCCTTGCCAATTGTACAGGGATAAAAGCAGCATCTGCTGGATATTCTTTTTAACACTGGCTGGTAGTTTGCCATTTCATTTATTAAGTAAGGCTGTCCAAGATTTTTAGTCTGACATTTGCTTATTGGTTTTATTATCCAAATTACAGTGATAACTCCCATGGCTTCAACTTTTGGGAATTTACTATGAATTTTTGAAGTAAGGTGCATCTATAGAAAACAGCCTTCTTTTTCTTATGTTCAGTAAGGTACAATCCAGACTTTAGAGATCAAAAATCTATGTATTTCACTATGTTATTTCAGAAAGTGAATGCTGAAAACAAAACAAAAAAATCATTTAACGCAAATGATGAGGCTGAGATGAAGGAAGAGCTGCTTTGAAGCACTCCAGCTTATCCAGTTTGCATACTCTATGCATATGAAAGCAAAAAGTAATAGAAGAGCCCTTAACTGAGCACAGAATTGAAATCACTGCCAGATTTACAAGGAGTAATGAACTGGAAGACATGGATAAAGGTGAGAGAGTTGATGTATTCTATGCAGGAATATAATGGAAGACACTACCCATCTCCTACCTATGTGGTCTCTGTGTATAGGCCTAGTAAAAAACAGTTTGTGCTCAGAAATGCTAAACAAGCATTTGTGTCATTACACGTCACTGCTGCTGACACATGCAACGGAGGTGGGAGGAGAGAGTGGTATCATCACAGCAGGGTGTAAATGCTGCACGGTTTAAGTTGAACAGTACATTTGCCTTGCCAGAAAGCTCAGGAAGGTAGCCATCCCTCCAAATCAGGGGTTCAACCTAGAAACAGTGTTTTGGAACAAAAGTGAACAACAATTCTCATTGTCCCTTTTTTGCAGAAAGGAAGGCTCTCTAGGGAGTAAATGATGTTTTGCTTTACAAAATGATTTTTTATCTTCCCTCCTTTCATTCCCCCAGATTGTTAACAACGAGCTGTTTACTCCCTGCCTTCAGATTTCTTATGGCTTTCTATAACATCATACCAGGCATAGTTTTTATGTTCTGCTGCTGAGGAGAGTAACTTAACAATTGTTCTAAAAAGAAAAAGTCAGGCTTCCAACCCTCTGTAACTTCTGGTGGTGTGTCCCCCATGCCTTCCCAAAGTACTTGGAGCCAGTCAGTAAACAGTCCTAAACAGTACTCTGCAGGGCCACTCCGTTAGGAGGTCTTCATTTCTTCCTCATTTCTTGCACAGTCACATCAGCGCAAGTTATAGTCTAACCTGAAAGGAACAATTCTGCAACTCAGCAGGTAACAGTAAACTCTATCATTACAGGGAATGCTATGTAATTCTTCAGCCTTTCAAGACAGGTGAAGTTGCAAGTAGCACAGCTGCAGTAACGTCAGATCCTAGGTGATAAATCTTGCTATTCCATACCTTCAGCAATTAAGAAACATCTAGCTCTGAAGCCAAGGACATGTGACTAAAAGCTATCGATGGGGTGCTCCTGGGAAGAGGCTCTGTAGATTGCAGACACTAACGTGCAGACTTTAGCAGAACATAGTGTGCCTGCAGAGAGCTGGCAGAAAGCCATCTCTTAGAGAAGGCCATCTCTGAACTAAGGTGACACAAGGCAGATGTACATTTAAGTGAAACTGGGAAAGAAACTGGGTAAAGAGCAGCTTGCTGCCAAGCAGTGGTTACTATTAATGGACTTTAGCAAGAAAAGATTTATTAGCAGAGGCTCGAGGACAGGTCTCATGAAATATTGCCATATAGCAGAATAATTTATTGTCTGACTAATTCTCTTAGTCCAATAATACAAACTGCACATGGTTCAAAGCTGTAAGGCCTCATCAATACAGGGATCATCTGGCTGTACTAGTAGATCTGAATAATATAAATTCTAAGATGAAGCTGAGCAAAGTCACAGAGTATGTAAGAGTGGAGGAGAAAAATCAAGATATTGCAGTTGTTTAGAGTTAACTACAAGCTGCCAGTGTGATGCACCAAGAAAGGGATTAAAGAACCTGTCAGTTGAACTGAATAAGAAAATCCAGTTCATTGAAGAAAGTGAAAAAATTGGGTAGTGTACCTGCAGAGAAGTTGGATAGCAAAAACATGGAAACTTAGAATTTTTCCAGTGTGAAAATTGAAGTTAGTTTTAGATGAAAATTGGAGATTACAAGGATATCTAGGCAGATACCTACTTATTCTGTGAAGTACTTATTGTGAGGAGATGCAGGGAGTTTTTGATGGAATAAGAAAACACAGTTCACAACATATTAAAATTTATAGTTCAGAATACGGAGAAAAATAGGAGCTGTCAAACGTCATTTCATGGGACGTTACAGATATCGTCCAAAATATACAGCACACTCCTACAAGTAACAGCAATTCCAAACAGAGGGAATGGCACTGCTGTTTTCAGAGAAGTATTTTATGTCCCAATCCATACAGCCTTGCAGGAATAAAGAATGATACAAAATAGTTTCACAGACTGAGAGACTACACAATTCACCGTGACAAAAGCAAATACTGGTCACCTCATATCTTAACAGGGTTTCATTTATCCTTAAAAAAGGTGTGATCTCTAAATTGGATGGTTACAATAATCCATTCAGTTCCTTTGGGATAGAGAAATACCATATTTTACTTTAGAGATGAAAAGCATACTTTAAGTATTTTCCTCTAGGAAACTCCTGTTGTTCCCCTTGTTCCTGCTCCCCTTAAAATCAACTATTTTTAACTTTTGAATTTGGAGAATGGTATCACTTGGCTAATCAATCAGTTTTTACATCTGAGATCTCATCATTCTGAGCTTTACCTCATATGAATCTCAGAGATTGTGCCTGCAGGTTTACCACTGCTTTCTAAAAAGATTACATGGACCAAAAGAAACTACTATGTTTTGCCCTCTGGCTTTCAATGTGAAACAAGCATCATGGTGAAATGCTGACAAAATCCTCTCATGTTTTCTAGCTTTGAAATATTGCAGCACAATGCTAATGTTGAAAGTACATAAGCAACACATAAACAGTTTTTGTTATAAGCTACAGTATGATACTTACCAACATTTGAGTAGACAATAGAATGGTACTCTTGTGCATGGAAATAGGGACAGGAAAAATCAAAGATCTTATGGACATCTCGTTATATTTGCTTTATATGTGATGACATAAATAACAGATTTCATTTATGCAGGATAATAAAGTTTGAAAATCATCCTCCTGCAGCATGAGACACTAGCATCCATGTTTGAAATATCCTGCTTTACAGAGGTCCTACACACTGAATTTCACCAGCGGTAACAAAGTCTTTTCCAACTTTACTCTCGCACCACTGTATTGGAGCACCATCCAAGGGAACAGAGCAACTGCTTCTCAAATGAGCTTGCAGAAGTGCATGATCATTCAATCAGTGGATGTTCTGCTTTAAACCAAGATTTTACCATCTGTTCCTCTGTTAATTACGAATGCCGCAGATATTCACAACTACACTGCAAGGAAAAAAATGCGATTAAAGCACACGTATTCTTTCTACAACGCATCTTTGTTGTTTATTGAATTAAAACCAATACCACCAACCACACAACAAACAAGTTCCACAGCAGAAGACCACAAAGGCAGATGTTTACAGCTTCTCATCAATAAGCCAGCCATGGTTTCTTGGAATCCAAAATGTTTTATGTATACTCAGCAAGAGAATCTTCACAACTGTGCCCAGAATCACGCACACATCTTAAGTAGGGGTTACGAGAAGCTTTGCTCACAAAAGAACACTTGTTACCCAGGTCTGGGCCAGGCAAGACACTCATCAGCAAACTACCTTGCACTTGCATTCTCTCTAAATCCTTTCCTGTTCTCCTCTCCCTCTAACCTAAACACTATCATCAACCTGTATTTTTGGAATCCTATGTAATGAAGAATGTTTCATCTTATCCATCTCCTTCCCATTCTGGAGGTCCTATTCCATTACTTAGATAGGCACACAGACATATCTCATGTTCTTTATTTCCTCTTTTACTGGGTATTTTCTATGAGGACAGATTTCTGACCTTTAAAAAAAGATTCTTCCAGCTACAATTTCTCATTTAACAGAGCACATCTCCATCTCAGCCTCGACTCCTCAGGATGAGTCTTCTGAACTACTCAGCACTCATTTGCACAGATTGTATGTTTTGAAAAATCTTGTTCATTTGTTTGCACCTGTAGTCTATCTTTTTAAGGAACGACTGAGGAAAACACATTAAATCATTGTAGTTTCAGTAATTCCTAATTTCAGGAATCTTCAGCTCTAAAATCAGCCATGCCTTAGAGCTTCAGTTTAGTACCTTATTCTCTCAATATGTATCTCCTCATTGAGTTAGGATCTTATAAATGTGTAATTCCAGATGGAACACTTCAACACCACTGTCTCTGAAATATAATGGTTTTGCAACGATGGAGGTAGGTTTCAAAATAATTTCCTGTTTGCAGCTTCTTTCATTGTTAATGACAGCTACAGCGATGCTGAGCACACACCACATTTATCCCTATTTGTACTTTGCCCTGCTGTAATAGAATACTTCTCATTCTTGATTACACAGAGCCATATTCAGCCATTAAATCATGAATGGAGTATCTCAACAGCTAAATAATGTTAAGGTTCTGTTTACTAAAAACAGAATATATAATACTGATAGCACAATATGTCCCATAAGTAGCTGTGCCTTGTTGTTGTTTTTTAATTCTTCAACATAAAGGTGGCATTCTTGGTTATGGCAGATGTTGCTTCAGAAGTAGAAGTTTCAATATAAAAAAAATATTAGAACTATTTTTAAAATATCTTTTTATAAATGCTCAAAAATTGTCCATTTATACCCAAGTTTCTTACACTTACATTCAGTCTTCTTTTCTCTTTTACAAGGTATTGTATATGTATAGTGAATGCTTGTTCGCTATCTCTAACAGCACCATCTCTCGGGAAAAAATGTTACCTTTCATCTCAAGTTATAAGAAATTCATTACAAGCCACATAATCTTCACTCTGCCAATCACTGTAACTTTTATTAAGATATGACATATGCATAAGACACACAGTACCTCTTTCTGAGGTACTGAGAAGAGCCAAAGGCTTTATAGAAAGAAGAGGAAACCAGGTATAAGCATTTGTGTCACATAAGGATCATCATTTCAGTACATCTCACCTCGTATTCCAATGAAAACAAACCATTAAGCACCTTGTTAGAGCTGACTTAACTTTGTTATATAGCCATCTTTATAAATGATTAGACTACTAAATCTGTGGCTACTGATGTGAATAACTATACCTCCCTTTATGAACAAATATATCTCGTGTACCAGTTTTCTTCATCTGACAAAACTGCAGTAATATGCATAACTGACAGTTGTGCAGTATTTTTCCAGTTCATATTTATTCTAATTAAACATGACACAATCCCTTTTTGGATGTTGTTAGCCTCAGTGAGCTGTAACATGGAGATTCCTGGTTGTGTTTAAGGAATATACTGGGCAATTCTGTATTTAAATCACTGATTATCCCATGCCTATAACATTCTTACTGAAGGCAACTCTGTTGTTCTCTCATGGTTTCTTTTTTAGGAACATGACGCAAGTTTTAAAAGATCAGTAGATTTAAACTTACAAAATGAGTTTCACCAGATGTAGTTTAAGGTTACAATAAAGCAAGATACAAGAAATCTGATTTGCATTTTATCTCTGCCTTAACAGAAAATACCTAGTCCTCCTTGATATCAAAATTAGAGCCGTACATATCTAGTATTTAAAGAAAAAAAAATTCTAGCTAACATCAAAAAGTTTGGTTAGTCTAGCTTCACATAGAAAAAAATGGACAAAATTTATCCCTGATATACCCTGAGCAAGGCTTATGTTATCAAACAAGAAATTAGTTCAACTCACTAAACACTGCTGTCAGATACTGGCACATACTGGCCAAAGGAAGAATACAGATGTGTTGACCTTCATCTTTCTGTATTCCAGCATAGTACACAGCTCAATAGAAGAGCACTGTCCTGGGACTCGTATGACACAAATTTTGTTGTTAGATCTGGCATTAGGTTGATGGATAACTCTGAAACAAACTTTATCCTCTGCTTCCACATTTGTCTAACCTAGATACACATCTCCATGTGCCTGACCACATCGGAAAATTGCTTTGGGGATTCTTGTGGGAAAGAACACTACAAAAGTGTGGATGCCATAGCATGTCAGTATACAGTATCTGTGCATGTGCCACAGATACTGTAGAGTAACAGGGTTCTTCTAGAAGCTGGTGTCTAAAGTATGGATGAACTGACCATATCTCAGAACAATTCCTTTAATGCACTGCTGTACATTTATCTGTACTCTTTCAGATAAAGGGATTATTGATATGCATCCCCTGCAATTAGATGGAGAGGGAATGTATTGGAATAATATGTAAAGGCAAATCTTTTGGTACCCATGTAGGGCAGGTCAGTGGAAATGTTTTTATTCCATATTTTTGGGATGACAGTACAAGAAGAAAGTGTGAAACTAATTATTGCAGCTACAGTGGGTGAAAATACAGATGGAAGTGGAATCATTGTCACTGCATTTCTGAAGTCTCAATTTCTTAAATTCTAGCAGTCTAATAGTCTTAAATTCTACCAAGGACCTCAATATCCCTAGGACACAGAGGAACACTACTCCAAAAATGATTTTTCCCCACTCTCTGTTAAGCAAGCAGCTCAGCCTCCTCCTGCTGCAGCATTATTTTTTAATACTGCAATAATCATTTTCAGCATCCACTGGGGAGAAGTTGAAACATCTCCTTCTTGTCCCTGCCTGCCCACCCACTCACAATTTCAGACTGCAGCTGCCTCTGTTGCTTTGATCTTCTGCCCATGTTCAAGTTGCCCAACCATTACAACTAGAAGAGAAAGGCATAGAGGACCATATACAAGTGCTAGGAGAAAATGCTGAAATAAATTTCTGAATAGCCAAGGGAGCTCAAGTAAAGAAGGGTGAAGACAGCTCTTCAAGCTAAAAAGCACATAACAAGTATTAATGGGATATTCTGTGTAATTTTAATTTAAAACTGTGGACACACACAGCCAAGTTTCCTGATTAGACAGTTTCAAAACAACCTGTATAGACAGACAAATATCAGGACCTCTATCAATTCCAGTGTTAGCCAGAATTCAACTGCATGCCATGACATATTGAAACTTCTCTTGAAAACCAGTCTGAAATAGTTATTTCAACTGCAATTTTTAATCAAGTATTTTTCTATCTGCCCAGGAGAAAGCAATCAGTGAAGTGGATTTATGACATTAAGTTCATTAAGAGGACAGCCAAGATCACAGAATTAATTGAAGCCCCCTTGTATCTATTTAATGAGAATGATTTTCTGTTACCTTGGATTACAAACCAAGCTATGGAAGTGACAGATAAAGACCAATCTAGTTCCTGCCAAAGCCTCTCTTCAGTAGCTTAGCAATTACTTATGTATAAACTGAATTTTGAATCATATTTTAGCCTTGAAACTCATTAGGCATTAGATGTTCAGTCCAAATGTGTAATTCAATTTTAGCTGCCAACCTGCAAGAACAAATCCACCAATGATAACCACTGGTGCTAATCTCCCTGATAATAGATTATATAGAATTAAGGGTTGATAATCTAGAAGCAAAAAGGTCCCACGTAAAGCTGAAACAAGGTGCTGAAAGCACAAAAATTCACGTTGGAGATGACTGCATTACCTTCACTTCGCTGTGTCAACTCCACTTTCTTGTTTTGGAATCTATCAGATGTGTACTTTTTCAGACAGTTTGATTATTCTAGGGAGATGCTTCTATCTATGCTGGCCAAAAAAACCCAATCTTTCAGCCTTTTCCAATTACATAGTGACCTCCAAAAGCCAAACAGAATCATTTAAACTAACTGGTCTTTTATGTACAGTTGTTCTTTGTCTAAGAAACCAGAAAGACAAGGAATATGACGATCAGATTCAGGCCTTACTGAAGTCTTTGAGGACTTGGTCCTCAGCATCAACAGGACTTCACTGCAGATCTTTAGGATTAATTTCATTTTTGGTTACACAGGATAGAAATAATCAAAGTCTTTGAATAAACATAGTATCAAGAAGAAAATTTTCATACATCAGATTAGTATTTGACAGAAAGCAGTAGAATACAAGAACAGTTACTCTAGAAATCTGTTAAACATATTAGTGAAAACTTCAAATCTACAGAATTCCATGCCAGGGATATGATTTGTGACTATATTCCATAGAACATTTCTGTGAGAAAACTATTCAAGTTATAACCTGAAACATGGAAACTAATCTTATAGTTTTCCACTGACCTATTCAGCTTTAGAGTCTTAGGTCATTCCTAGCCAAGGTGGATACATATCAGCTCATCACAAAACGTGGGCTCTGTGTACCTCCCAAGTTACTGATTCTGACATAAATGCCATTATATTCCCCTTTTCCACTACAGAAGGGAAGTGTCAAGTTTGAGAAGAACCACTAAGCATGTCTTTTCTGTTTTAAAGAAACTGAATATGAATTGCATTTGGACAAATTTGGTCTCGTGTTCTGCTACTCTTTTGAGCTTCGTGCATCTTTGGCAGATGCATCTCTGATGTACTTTGCAATTATATTTATATTCCAGCCTTGCCTCTCTGTCAAGTAAGAATTGCCCTAAGAGAGAATCCCTGCTAGCCCCTGAGTGGATTTAGAAATCACATTTCAACTCTGTTGTGCTTCAGCCCAGACCCATTGAAATCCATACACACAGCCTTCACCTTCAATTGAATCTAAAGGTGGTAATGAAATGATAATCTCCTAGGAACGAAGTCGGAGGTGCCCATGTCCCATTCTGTAACCTAGCCACTTTACTGACGGGATGCATTCATTAATTACCCATTAGGTATTCTTCGAGCATACTGAAACCCTCCTTTCTTACTGTCTTCATTGCTACATAACTTGTAGGGCCTGAATGGTTTCACCAGGAATAAACATATCAATCACTGAAATCACAAGAAAAATCTATCATTATATTTGAGGTGAAGAAAGCAGAAAATGTAACACTCTGGTAATAAATTGTGGGTAGGATAGTACTTCATTTCCCCTGTAGACCTGAAGACAACATATAAAAAGAAAATGCAATCTCAAATTAGAGTAGCTTCCCCTTAGCACCTGGTGTATTAGGTGTAATCTTGAAGGCAGTTGAAAGTTCTTGGTGGTGAGATCACACTGAAGAAATGTACCTGCGAGGAAAGAGAAAGCAGAAATAACCCAGACTACACAAGTGGACTGTTAGCTCAAAAATCCCAGAGGATCTGAGGATAATTGTGTTAGCTGAGTACCTGAGATCAGGTTCCACCAGACTAATAACTATGTGGACAGGGAGCAAGGAAACCACCTTCAAGGGGGTTTAAGCTGAACAAACAGGTGTAAACTAAAAATCCAAGGCCTCTACAATACAAAAATCCTACTTCTTTTATTACAGTTAACTACATCATAATCCTTTCTGTTAACATACAAGCTCCATTTTGAAATGGAACTGCTCATTAAGAAGACTTTTAAAACATACCTGTGAGTGGATTAATACACTTTTTCCTAAAGTCAGGAATAAAATTATTTTTGTTGGCAATTTTCTACTTCTCTATCTCAACTTCATGCAAAGTAGCTTTTGCTGTCCCTCTCTCAAAAAGCTTTCTGAAGTAAATCTACTCTTACAGAATTAGCTTTGCTAAGTCATCTAGCATATCATTTTAAAATAGACTCTTCTCCTATAATGCTGTAAGCCATTTGGCTCATCAACTTCATAAAAATTTGTATTCATAAAAATTTCAGCCACCAGGAGCGCTCACAATATTCCTAAATAAAGTATTCTTTCCTATGCTTTGTACATTTTTATTTCTTCATCAGAACGAAAAAGCTTTCATCTTATGCATTTCTACAATGTATTTGCTCTCTTCAGAGCAGCACAACTTTCGTTACATAGATTAGAGGGAAAACCTGTGTACTTTTATTGATTTTTTTTCAAAGTTATTCTATTTCAAGCTAAGATGCCAGAACCCAGAATAAATTCATTTTAGCTCTCAGTTCCATGACCTTCTGCTTTGTACTTTTAAATTTCATTTCATTTCCATTACTTGAGTTCTCAAGGTCTTCAAGTTCTACCTGCTTGGAATTCCAATCCTTCTCCATGTTGGTCATACTTTCCAAATCTGCTATCAAATTTCACTGCCACACTCCTAATTTTGGGCTAAACAAATGAGAGAAGTTAAGCGGAACAAGAGGAAAAGCAGGTGCAGGTGCATGAAGAAGCCAGCACAAAGTTCACAAATCCATCAGCAGCAATGCTGGAACAACACAGCTCCCTCCGTTCCTGGCCCTGTATTTGCTTTACCACCTAACACACTGCATTTCTGAACAGGTGTGAGGATGAGCAACAGGCTCAGAGAGGTGATGTGCATGAATAACAAACAGAATTGTCTCTTCAGCAAATCGTATCAGGGGCTGCTGGTTTATGTCAACATGGAAAACCTAATACGTAATCTAATCTTCTGACATGTAACTATTAATACTGTTCATAGTTATATGCAACTATTTGCCTATAATAAATTTGTGAAATTATGTATTTAGATTCCATGTCTGGCTTCTTAGTCAAGCACAGTCTCAAGACATCTCCAGGCATATAATGCATGGGGGTATTAACACGATAGCCTGGAACTGAAACTCTGCAAGCAATAAAATTCAAAGAAACAGCTTAGTTAATGCTCAGAACACGGTCTGGCAACCTTCCATACATAAACATGCACTGAAACCAGTTCATGCTGATATTTTTTGCTTTCAACTTCACAGAAATTCCTCATATTCTTTGTATCGTATCCTCTAAGTTCATTATCTTTTTTCTTTTCCCTTTTTGCAGTTTAATCCACAGCTAGCTGAACTAATTACCTCTTTTATGTAAGCATTAATAATGTAGTAGACATAAGTCCAAGCAGAAGTAACAGCATTAGTGTGTTCACATAATCTTGATTAAGACAGGCCTAACACTAGGAGGAGTTTTATCCCAAGCCTCTACAAACACGAGATGCTGCAGTATGACCTATTATGATAACGTGGAAAGCTACTCACATAACAAATGCTTTCTAAGCCTCTAAGAACACGCTTCACATTCAGGTGCTGAATTTGCACTCAAGCTTCTCTTAAACCAAAGAACCTCTCTTGTCAGATCTGATTGAAAGATGGAGGCCTTAGCATTTGTTGTCATAATATCAAAAGCTCTAATTTGCCTCTCACGTTCCTGATGCCTGCTTTCTTAATCTGTGCAAACAGAATATCTGTATTTCCTTCCTACAGACTGCAGCTTGCTTACTTTTTTCTTTTTTTTTCCTCATAATAATATTAACTTTTTAATTTTCCAGCTGCTAAACTAGACCTGGTCAGTTAAGTATGTACAGAAGCATTCAAACCACATTCAGTATACAGATTAGGTCAAAAAAATTCCATATTACTACAGATCCTGAGCACTGGCCTTTCTTTTACACAGCTTCAACATGAAGTTAAGGAGAAAAATACTATTATCCCCAGCTTTAAAAATGGATTTAAGATAGAGATAAGATTTTGTCATCGGCCACACATGAAGCCCATGACAGACTGGGAAAAAGAGGAAGAAAACAGGAATATCAAGTTCAGACCATACATAAAGCATAAGAATGTAAGACATTACACTGTTATTGATACTGGACAGCTGGACCATATACAATATTTTCAAAAGTATGCGCTTCACAGCACATCCATCACATTGGCCTAACTATTAATTAACAGGCTTTGCTTGTTTTAAAAACAAAGCAATTAAATATTGCACAAGTCGTGTTCAAGCCACATGAAAATATTGTGAAGTGTTTTTTTTTTTTTTTAAACAGATCCCTTGAGGCCTTTTGAAAATGTTGACAGAGCATCATTTCACATTATGAAATTCAGTCAAACTTAAAAATTTAGTCTGATTATGTGGATACAATGCAGACTTAAAATAAGGTGCACTTCTTCACTGTCTTTTCACAGAAGAGTCATGATTGCTGTGCCACTACATGCAACTACCATGCTGTCTTTGTCCAACAGAAACAGGAGTCATAGTGAAAAAATAAACTGAAAAAAAAATCCACAATCAAACTGTCTTCTCAAATCAGGCCATTTTGAACCATAGCTCAATAATGCTGACCAACTAATCAATTTGGAAAGAAGTAACTAAAAGAGATGAGGGAACCCCAGTTTAAAATCTTAGGTTCGGCTATACACTATATGTAAAGAAACCAGTTGGCAGTGCAACGTTATGACAGATTTACACGCATCTCGTGCGTGCAACACAAAGGTGGACACTAGATGCAACAAATAGTTGAAAGTGGCCACATCCAAACAATCAAATCTCAGCTCCATATGTTCAATATTTTTCCTACTGTGTATATGGATGCAGTTATGTAAATATTTCTGTAACTATTTATATAACGTGACATAAAATTAGGAAAGCTACTAAAGGTAATTGTGTCTGTTACTGCAACATTGCTCCTCTTGATTTGTAGGGTATGGCCTAGGCCCTCTGCTCTGTAGCAGCTGTTTTGTCTAATCCAAGACAGTAACTGAAACATCACTTCTATGCTCCACACTGAGAATTTCATCTAGTAATGATGTATAGTTACAGTTTGAGAATGAAGGGAAGATGGGAAAACCGTTTCCCTGCAATTCAGCAGTCATAAATGAAACACTTATCTGTTCCATACGTAACAGTTAATACTCTCATGTGTCTTCTCACAAAGCAGTTTTTACACAAACATTTTAACAATCTATCCCAAGATAACACAACCGTGAAGAACCAGATTTCTTCCATTGACATCTCTGCATTACTGCAAGAAGTGTGCTGTCATTACTATGTCTACTGTGCTGCCAGAAACTGCACCTATGCATGTCTTCATCTCTGTGCAGAGAACCTCTCGTGGAAGATTATGACACACTAAAATTACTGTGGTTGAAAATGTGCTATTAAGAGTTTAATTACATATGTGAGCTTTTGTATTTTCTCTTTGAAAAAGCTTACTAGTTGATTAGCAGTCTCTATTAGTTTGCCACATAAAATGTTTCATGAACAATTGTACACAATTGTAATGTGCTAGTTTTGAAGCAATTAAAAACAAATATTAAAACAGCTGAGTAGGAAGATACCTAAACTTTGCAAAAAATTCATACTATTTGCTTCTGCTTGGCGAAGGACTGGTTTAAGAGTTCATCCTATGGAAGATAACTTTGAGACTTGACAGATTTTGTTAGCATTTTCAAAAATTCTAAAAAAGTGTTTTCAGTTGTCAAACCTTAAAACATGAAAGAGGTAGTATTAATTAATATCTTCCCTAGAAAAAGGAATCATATCTCTGACAATCACACTTGGGAGACTGGGGAAAGGGCATCAGAAGAGGAGTTGCAAGGACTCCAGATTATTTATTTATTTATTTTAGGCATAACATAAAACAAAAGCTTTAAGCTCAGTGAGTACAATTTAATACAGTCTCAATTTGGAAGGAAAGTGTTGAAAGATGTAAAGAATCTCCTGCTATAATTCTGTCCTAAATTAAAAATATTTTTAGTTGAATTTGTAAATCGTTCATTCAATTCAAAATTTTCAGATGGTGCTGAATTGTCATGTCAAGATGAACACAGGAATTAACAAGAAATCCTTAGCCTGTGTTCCCAGGAGAACAAGCCAGATAATCACAAAGATTCCCTTGGAGCCTGCTGAAAATCCTCTCCTCACCCAGCTTTTCCAGGAATCTATTACACGAGAACTTCAATAGTCCCAAGAGGTGAATGTCCTCACAGTGACTGCATACAAACACACATTCTAATACAACTGTTAGTGCTATTGATGAACCCATACTTTGTTATATTGAAATTCAGAATAGAGCATCAGTTTTCAGACACAGAACTACAGAAAAATGTAGAGAGAACAAGCTAAGCAAAGGCAGGTCACAGTTAATCACAGTAACTTAAGCTTCCTCATTGCAAAGTAAGATTCAGTGTTAAGATCACAGAGAAAAACGTATAAAATCACAGTTTAACTTGTTGATATATTATAAAGCACCTCAAGCTTCCTAAATGAGAATAAAAAAATCACACATGCAACAACTTAGAGAACAGTACTAGCAGAACTGTTAGCCAGCTATGTACTCTTCCCTTTCCTACAGCCACAGTACACAAATCCCATGCAATCAAGAATATTTAACCTCAGTGTGCTCCTGATCATCAACAGCAATGTTTCCCTAATCCAGCCTTAGGAACTCTGAAGCAGGCCTTTCTGTGTGTTCTCCAAAAAAGCTCTTTCAACAGACAACAAAAGCAAAAGGAGCTCCAGAAATGTTACATTTACTCTAAGTGTTGCATTTCCCATTCTCAAGTCATTGACTTGCTATGCCCAGTTTGCATGCAAATGAGGGAAATCCAGAGTTCAATCTTAGGAAAGTGATTTGTTTTGTACAGATACATCTAGGAACATATCTTGAAGTCACCCCTATTTTCTAGGCTGAAAAGAACTGAGTCAAAGCACTGCTTTCTCAAAATCTGTATCAGTGTCAAAAGCTCCATGAGCAGAATTGACAATAAAACGTTTTCTGACAAAACTGCAGGGGGGAAAAAAAAAAAAAAAGGCAGCTTCAGTGTTTACCACCTTGTGGCTCGAACTGGTAAATATTGCCTTCCTACATACACACTGTTTCATCACTTCAGTTAACCAGCCTCATCAGCAGCAGGCACCGAAACTTCGCTCAAAGTTCCTCCCCAAAGGAAAGCCGAGCACCGTTGTGCTTTCAGTAAGATCGACATCAAGCCCAAAGCCCCCTGATCAGTGGGGTAATCAGGAACGCGAGGACTGCCTGCCCAGCTTCCAAACAGCCCCGAGCATCCTCAACACAAGCAGCAACCCAAGCTGCATCTCCCTTCCGCTCGCATCTCCTAAAAGCCAGCAGCCACACATCAGAGATGCACTCTGGTCAAATGAAGCAAACCCGAAGTACACACTGAACAAAGACGTACTTACATCCCTGAATTTGTTCCAGTACTTGTCCTTATCGTACTGCGAAACGGTGCTCAGCCATTTGTCGTTGTCCAGGAAATTGCCATGATTGCTGCTACTTGTGATGATTTCAGGATGCCGGCTCTCCACTTGCAGGAAGCACCAGGCAGCGATTACCAGCACCCCCGACATCTGCAAGGAGAGGAGAGGAGCGCTGCGGGGGGCTGCTTCCTCCAGCGGGGAAGTTTGAGGGTCCCCACGTCCTAGCTGTGCTCGCCTCACGCCCTCGGCAACTTCTGGCTGCGGAGATGCTGGGACCCACCCTACCCGCCCAGCCCTGAGGGGCGGGGAGCAACAGCAGTAATACAAACGCAACGGGTCACCTGGGGCGCAGCCACGAGCCGAGGGAACGCAACGAGTTACCAAACCCCACAGAGCCTCCCGCGGGCGGTCGGCTCCGCGAAGTTTGGATGCTGAGGCGGAGAGGGAGCTCCTACCTCCGCGCAGCGCTGCCGGCTGCAGCTCCGAGCACCGCCGCCGCCTATTCTCCTTTTGCGCGGCCGCCGCTGCTCGGGCGGAGGATCGGAGAGCCGGCGGGTCGGAGAGCGGGCGAGCCCCCGTCAGGCTCCGTCAGCGGCTGCGGGCGTGTGCGGGTGTGCGCGCGGCTGCGGGGCCGCTGTGGCAGCAGCCGAGGTCTGGCGCCATCTGCCTGCAGAGCGGCGGCGCCGCGGCCGCGGGGCGGGGCGCGCTGGGACGCCTCTCGCGTGCCCAACGGTCGCTGTAACGGTCGCTATAACGGTCCCTGCAGCGGTCTCTGGGTCCCACGCCCCCATCTCTTTGCGAATGGGGAAGGGAAACAAAATGCCCTCTGCGCTCCCAGCAAACCGTCTGCCAAGCATGCTGGCAGGGAAGCGGGGTAGCTCCTTCTGAGGAGATGGAGGCCTTGTGAAGAGGCTGCATTACTGTGTTACCTTGTCATGAGAAGGTGTTGATCCATTTTGGGGGTGGGTGGAGAAGGCAGCAGCATGGGGGTGTGGTGGGCAGCTGGGGGCTGTCTGTGAGGGAGGCTGGGCATAGCCCCACTGGGGAGACTCAGGATGAAGTCTCTGCTACTGTTGCTCTCTGAAGTGTGCCAGATCCCTAAAACTGACCTCCAAAACAAACAAACAAAGCCCAGCAAACACCAGCGGTAAAAAGCCTTGGGTTATGTATGACTATCTTGAGTCAATAGATTTATAATGTCCAGAAGTAATGACATTTCAAAGTCATGGAAGTCATCCCAGGCTTCTTAACTTGTTTTGACAAAGTGCTTCCTCTCCTTTGTCAGCTCACCCCACACCAAGAAGTTGTTTCTGCTTCCACACCGGGTGGATCTTGTGCTGCCCAAGCTGTTGGTTGCTGCTGTACCCTTCCCCAAAAACCCTGCGAGGAAGGCACTCCTTGGCTCCCACTTCTGAGCATTTCAAGGCATAGGAAGCAGGGAAATCATTGTCTCGTAAATATTAGCTTTTCTCTTCCAGAAAGCTAAAGAAAAAAGAATAAAGGGTTAATTCCACTTTTTCAAACAGCTCAGTTAGTGTTTTTTGTTTGTTTGTTTTTTATAACACAGGAAAGGGTCAAGTTTATTAATCTTTTGCTGCTGTATCTGAGCGCTGAACCCAGCACACAGTTCTGTTCCTAGATTCAATTTTAAATGTAGTTCCTAAATACCACATAACCACAATAAAAGCCTCTGGGACTGAAAAAAACAATGAGGGCTTATTAATTTTAACAGCAGAGAACAAGCATATACCCACATAACTACCTCATATTGCATTCTCCCCTCTATGCACATAGAATTTAATGAAAGCTACGTGCCTGCAGGAGGTCAAAACATGACCCAATAAAAACAACAAATATATGAAATCCAAACCAAAGCCCTGCAGACTTGGATGTAAACCCATACCTAACCACCTTGCTCCACCTTCCCTTCTACATTGGACTATACAATTTTTCTGAAGGTTTACTTTCTAATATCCTTCTGTTGTGCATAGCCATTCCCATAAAACTGTTAGTTTCAGTGACAGATAAGATTTATATAACTTTCTCTTGGCAGAGCGATCACAAGCTTTCTCCTTTCTTACTTAACAGTACTGTGAAGTTTTCTCCATGGGTCTTTATTGTAAAGCTTTGAACAACAGAGAATTTGTCTTCTCTGCACAGACATTAAAGTTCTTGCACTATCTTAAATCTTATGGTTAAGAGATTTCCCCAGTGAGCTTCACAGCAATCTATTGCCACTCAGATACATTGGCTATACACAGTTCCATTTGACTCATACAGTTCATCCCAGACATTGTTGCATTTGATCTCTGCCAAACAAACAAACAACTCAGCTGAACCCAATCCAAACCAAACCACCTTATCTGCTGCTCGTAAGTACTTGAGGATTTTTATGTGCAAGGGACTATATCAGTGCTTACCAGTTTTATGTAGATACACTCGTTTTTACTTTCTTGATCACACTGGAGACTAGACCACTTTAAACTTCCACTGACCATTTCTTCAATCTATGAACTGCCAGACCAGGCTAGTACAGAGCAGCAGAACATTGTTTCCACTAAATTTGCAGGAGTTCTACTTTTTGTCTATTTACAGCAGTTCACCCTTTAAAACATACTTGTTAGCACAGCAGGCCAAGCTGAGTCCTTTGGTGACTTCAGTACAGCTGACTTCACTTAGCATTAACCAGGTTAATATGCTTGCCAGTCAAAGGCCTGAGTGATGAATTACAGAAGCATTGTATACAAAGTAATTACATTCTTACTTGCAATATTTGTGTCAGAAATGTGTCTTCATTTATTTAGTTACTTCATAATCCCATACTCAAAATATGGCTAATATTTCTTGATCCAGCAAAAGACTTTCTATTCATCCCTGATAGCAAGCTCTATCATTTAGCTGCAGCATTTCACTTCCAACTTGTTTATCATCCTTGACCAGAATTGAAACACCCTCATCAGCTGTTTTTTTTTTTTTTTTTTAATCTCTGGACAGTGCTACAGTTGCCTCTAATTCTGATCCAAGAATGTAATAGTAGAGATCTCTCTATAGTGGATAATTCAACTATTTGGTATTTTGGATGTAAAGCGTTTCTTTATTCCAAGTTAGAAGAAGTACTGAAGAGTTAATATGCATGCAGCTGTAAGAAGTGCCACAATATTGATTTTGGATATTATTTGCTAATTCACTTGAGCTGTGTAAATCATTTCATCAGAAGTTGTAATTACAGTCATGCCCTGCCACTTTCCCCATGCTGCAGCGTGTTCAGGCTCTCTTCTGGAAACAGAATATTCTGGTGCAGAAAGCATTTCACACACAGAAGAATCAAGGAAGGGCCAGATCTCAGTTCCAGCTAAGTTGTCTGTGCAGAGATTGCTCATATAGTTGTCTTAATAGGGCACTTCGGGATTTTCAGTTAATAGAGAAAGCCTTCAGCATCAGTATTGCAAACAGCATAAATAACAGGTTAACTTCCCCCCTAGACTAAATAAAGCACGCCTGGAAAACCAAGCCAGCCATTCCTTTTTACCCTAAAGCCTCACTGAACTTGTCCCACATCATAGCCAGTAGCAAGCAACTGTCTACTCAGTAAAGCCAGCAGCAAGAGCCCATAGATGTTGTCATGTAAAGGATTCTATTTCCCTCAGTTACCTTTGCATGGCAGCAAGACTCACTGTTTCACTGTCTCGATTGTTTCCATAGTTCTTAAAGCAGTGGCTGCAGCCTTTGTTGTAGAGCCTTGAAAATCTTCTGTGGAGGTTTATTGATGGATTTTGCCCTCCTCTTGTAAGGCACAATTCCACTGACTTCATTTTTTTTTTTTTTCAAACATTCACTCAAGAAAGAAAATCTTTACAGTAACAAATGTTTAAATTGCATTTCTGCACTTTGCCCTGTACCAGAGTCCTTCACTACCGCATTAGGAAAATTTTGCTCTCGTAATTTAAGTGGCTTTAAAAATATATCACTTAAAAAGTACATGCAGTGGCACAGACCTTGATTTAACATCCCTTTGTATCTTCCATATACTGCTGTATCTTTTTAATAGATAGGGGTTTTATTTCCTCCTGTGTCTCTCAGGACTGCAGATTCAGCTTTGTTAGCTCTGCTGGGCAATTGTGCAGAAAAACTAGTTTAACCTGTGCAATAAGTGATTGTTGGCTTATACAAAGTTACTGAGACATTTGTCCATTTTACAATAGACTGCAATTCTTCTTTAAAAATACCACAAATACAGGTTCTGATCTGACATCCTTATTTGCCTCTGCTCCTGGTTTCTTCTATATATAAAGCCACCATATTTTAATGCAATGGAGTCTGAAATTTTACAAGAATTTGCTACATGCTCAAAACAAGAATGCTGCAAGTATGTCAGGTGGCAGGAAAATTATGGTTTTCTAGCAGACAAAGTGACACTGGCTACTTCGAAGATGCTGCGGTTGGTGCAATCCTCTGTGTTTATGTCCTGAACCACTTAACCCCAGCATCAGTGGTTCCAGCGCAAGAGAAAATATCCACTGATTGGAAAGATCCTACAACATGTTCTGCAATCTGGTTGCTAGCATGCATTAGCTGTAATATCCCAGAGTAATTTGAATTGAAATACTGGCCAGTCCTGGCAAAAATAAAAGGTGTTTATGGTAGAGATGTATAAGAAACGTAATGATTCAAGCAAAACAAAACAAATAGTGAATAAACAAACGGACTTGGAGGTGGTTTTGGTGACTGAGTTTTTATGACCTTGCAAAGCTATCTTGACTACAGTTGTCTAGAAGAGAAAAGGGAAAACTACTTTTAAAATTGAAAAGACTTGAATTCAAAAAAAAAAATAAAGACTACATTGAATTTGAAAGATGAAATTGAGGCAGGTATTCACAATGTTTAAGTCCTGTCTTCGGAGGCCAATCCTCCACAATTTCCTCTGTCACCACAGAAAGGAAACAAGTTATTCTGAATGATGCCTCAGAGCAGAAGTCTATCCTAGTCACTGTGGATTGTTCTCTGAAGATTGCCATTGACTCCATAAAGAATCTAAAAAAAAAAAAAAAGAGGTACAATTGTGATTGCTGTCTTCAGGACCTACAGACTAATAGAAAAAAAAGCAGCCCAAAAAACTTTACCCGCAGGTATCAGTCTATTCAAGTCATATCAGTCTATTCAAGTCATATCAGAACATTTACCAATTTAATGACTATGCATTTTTGTATTTGACAGATAGTTTCACTTTCTTATCTTTCTAGTGGGTATAGTCATCACAGCAAAAGCTATCTGATGTTATTTCACGGAGTATCTTGTAAAATGGCAGCCGTATTTTATAGTGTCTTTTATTACTACTGGAACTTTTACAAGGGATTCCATCACAAAAATTGGTTAGCATAAATATTGTAGTGAGCAGATCTTACCATTTAATGCCAGAGTTAACTCTGCCCATGCAGTCTTCATTTTTAGATGGAAAAAGTCATTGGAATTAAATTTGTCCTCAGATTTCATACTCACCTGAAGTGAAACAATGCTATGAAGTTTTATAGCTCTGTTCAGCCTGGAAACGATCACCCCAAGATTTGCCACTGCCGTGCAACCTAGGAGACTTGCCATAAACTCTCTCTATAATATACAAACATAAATAGGTGTTTGAATATTATGTGGAATAACATATGGACTTGTTCAATGTTTAGCATGGTAAGACTTTTTTCCCATGGTATTCTTTTCTTCTTCCTTCTTCTTCCTTTTTTTTTTTTTCTTTTTTTTCCTTTTTTTTTTTTTTTTTTTTTTTTTTTTTTTGTAGCTATCTCTATGTTTACTATTTTTCTACCATTTTTTTCTTTTCTCTCCCCCACAGTCTCATGAAGTCTTCGTATTTTGAGCTCCTTTTGCTTCTTAATGATCTCTTCTTTCACACTTCCCTTTTCCCTTTCATTTACTGCACTCTTCCTATATCCCTTTTCTCTTGCTCATATAAATACACACCGAGATCCATAAAAGAAGCAGCAGCTTTCCTGGAGATTACTGAGCCAGTGTGGAAGCAGTGCTGCCTGATGGACAACAAGTCCCAGAACGCCTTGTAGCTTCAGCAGCCAGGTCTGGAATCAGCCCAGTTACATGTGGTTAGCATCAGATGTGAATTTGCTGACTAGTGTGGAAACAACAAGAACCAAGGATTTATTGTACCAAGCAATCATCTGGCTCTTGCTAAACCCTCTTTTCATTAAAGAAAATAAAACAAAAGTATTGATGTATAAAGATGAAGACAATAAAGATGAGCCACAGAGGAGCTGTAATGGTTTGCATACTCATAAACCCTTCAGAGTCTTCGTGACTTCAGTGTTTTCCTATGGGGGATAATGTTAAGAATGTGCTAGAATGCAATACTCTCAGATAATGTAGAGAAACAATTTTCTTTCTCCCTGCCACTACATTTTAGTCATGAAGCTCTCTAGGGAAGCTGATGATTCTCTTCTCCAATAACTTGAACCCTTATGGAAAACAAAATGCTATATTTCACAGACACGAAATCACTTAAGTTAGTGAGCATAAGCTGAAATGTTTTGGTAGGGAGCGAAGAGAGATATTAGGTGTGGCAATAGTGGAATGAGAGGCAAAAAGGCCAGATATGGTCACCCGAGATGGCAATAAGAAATTTGAGAACTGTGGGCCATATGCCCTAGGTGCAGCAATAAGGTTCTGGATACTTGATTCTCAGGGTCAGCTTCAGGCCTTAGGATACTGAAGGTGACACAAATTTGGCTATTTGCTCCACACAATCCACACTGACTGTGTATTGCTGTACCTACCCTAGTACAGTCACTGCTCAAGAATGGCAGGGGCAGACCTTGACCCAGAAAATGATCCTGCTGCTATAAGCAATCAATTCAGCCGTGTGGAGAATTGTACTTTAAGTAGGTCCTTGCAGTAGGGGCAGTATTCTTTGAAGGACCATGTGCTGGTCAGTAAATGGACAAAAATTTAAAAAGAATTCTGGACTTCTTCCCCAGCTTGAAGCAATTACAGAACTATGATAACAGGATCATAATAACAAAGGTAAATCCCAAACCCTAAAAATACTCTTAGGGTCAAGAATTAAGAGAGGAAGATGCCTTACCCACAGTGACACTCTCCTGAAATGTGGGGGATGCAAAACTTCACCTACTGTCAGCTAGCATGGAACAGTCAAAAAGGGAGAAAGACAGCAGCTTTATTTCTCACAGTAACTGCTTTTGAAGTGTTTGATACGCTTTCAGTTAACTCTGGCCAAGTTTGAAACTATATTAAAGGAATCTGAGGAGTACTTCACTCTGCATGGAAATGAAAGATAAGTGTTAAGTTTTTAAATGCAGAGTACAGAAAGAAGGGAAGAATTAGATCCACGATCTAAGGCAGCCCAAGGACTTGCATTTGCAAGGTGTGTAGGAGGGACTGAATCCACCAAGGGAGGAGGAGACCAACACACAAGTGGGAACAAAGCTCTGCAGATAAACTGTAGAAGACTCAGAATTCACCCCAGACAAAGCAATCAGAATCTGCTAAATGAAATTCATGCTACAGTGAAATTTATGGAAGGTAGGCAGTACTTTGATTCCACAGGGAGTAAAAATAATCCAGTGATATTTCAAGAACGGATGCTTGGGGCCACAGATAGACGCAGAGCTAAATGTCAAAGTCCACACAAACAGTAGTGCATGAGGTGGCACACAGCACCATATGTTTGAGCCAAAATTTTACCGATGTTTGGAAAGAAATGCAATAGCAAAGACTTACGTAATTTCACATGCCCTAGCAGAGCATGTGCTACATCAAAAACCATGACAGAGTCATTAGCAGCTTGGAAAAATTCTTCATTGGAACAGCACGTTACACTGCAGCAGAAGATGAATGGACTATCTGCCCGAGAGGAACTGAGATGTATTAATTTTAGGTTGAATTCTGGTGCACAAGCCAACAGGATGCCCAAAATAGTACTGTTAGAAAAAACAAAAACAAATGAACAAACAAAACCACAAAATAAGCTAAGCAAGTGTAGCTGGGGGCAGTTTAGTCGGGAACTCACACGTTCTCTTAGGAGGGTTCACCAAGTCTACAAGGACATGAACATGAGGAAAGCTACAGACTGCATTTGCTTCAAGGAAAAATGTTCCTTTTGTTTCGTTCATGCTCCTGATGATTCCAGGTCACTGGAAAAACAAGAAATCCGTAACAAAAGTAAGCAGGATATGTGAATATCTTCCAGAGGACAGAGGAAGTTTTCAGAACACAGAAAAAAAATGACAGTTCAACTCTTAGGAAAGTTCCTCTCACTTTAAGGCAGGGATGAATAAAAAAAAAAGGACAAGATGAAAAGGAATAAAATGTGTTGCTCATTGGTCTAGCCCAAGACAAGTATTCCCTAAGACGGGGAAAATAGAACTGTTGTCTTATGAATAGACTCTAAGGAACTGTTCACATAAACTGGAAATGTTTTTCACCAAGGGACAGAAGAGCCTGAAACAATAAACCTTTGTTCTCCGTGCATCATCAGGCTCTGAAAGGGGTCTGTAGGGAGGGAAACAAAATGTAAGCAGACAAAATAACTTTTAGAGACTCTTTGTAGATTGATTAGATAGTTTCTTTAAGTCTTTCTGGCTCTATGTCTTTGATTCATCATTCTTGTACACTCAACATCCCTTCCAAGAAAGATGTGTGAAAAACAGATGGTCTTTCTAACATAATACAAGCTTCTCTTACTGATGTTTGTAGGGCTGACAAAATAAGAATACCACTGATCTGTATGGGCCTGGTTCTGAACTTGCAAATTTATCCTGAATTGCTAATCATCTCAAACTGTAACCAATTTTGAAGTCTGGGACACTAGGATAAACAAAGTTGTTTCCAGATTTTTTCAGATGCTTGTCAGTTCTCTTACTCTGGAGACCACTACAGCTGCAAAAACCTGGTAGCAATATGCTCAGATAGAAAACCAATTTTTCATCTCAACCAAAGGTTTAATATTTTTCGTAAGTACTTTGGGATTCTAAAGTCAGCTCAAATTGAGTACAAACAAATTATTGCCATTGCCACAGGACTGGCAAATAACCTGTTAAGAACATTATTTTTCCCATCTACAAGTACGAGATTCTTGGTTGCATGTGCACACTCTGAAGCAATTGACGGAAGTGCAACAGAGCAAAGTGCAGAGCTTGATTATATACATGTTTTTCTAAATTCAATTCACAAAAAGTAGCTCATGTGACCTCAGATGAAATATAAACTGCAAGCTCCAAAGCTATAGCTGAGATCCCCTGAAGAAAGAAATTAATACTAACAGCACAAGTCAGGTCTGCATGTTCCTGGCCCACAAACTTTTTTAAGGAGACTTTTAAATTATCAAGGGGGCAAGGACAGTAATTCACCAAGGCTACATAGGTAAATGTGTAAACATATACACAAGCATGAAGTTTAAAAGCCTAGGAGATGGACTGAAGTGTGGCCTCAAGTGAAGAATGGACTGTAAAATGTCATCACATATGCCAGCAGTAGAAACCACACTGACTGGGAGGGAATATTAGGAGACCACCACCATCATGTTGATGCTGCCTAAGAAGAATTGCCTGTCCTCTGCTGCCATCTTCAATAGAAGGATTTAACAAGGATGGCTTGAAACAACAGCATTATACTCTGTTCCTCTAAGCAGCTTTCTTCCAAGAAGCTAGAATTAAGCAGATGATTCTATATCTCAATTTATTTTTTTAGCTATGTAAATACTGAAAAGCTCAGTAGACTGTTTATTATGTGTGATTTGAAGTTATCAGTTTTGGATGAGACTTCAGAATCCTGACCAATACTTCTTGTTATTCATAGTTCAAAGAGTTGCTGGGCAAAAGTGTCAAAAGAACAAAGAACCTGCTGAGACAGACTGGAGTTGTTTCCAGACTTCACAAAGAAATTAAAAAATAGTGCTAGCAAAAGATAGGTCATCAACTGCTGACATTTTATTCAAAAGAAAATTGAAAACTTGTTGCCTGGTTGTTCAAAAACTAAAGCTGCACTCATAGACATGAAGCTAAAAAGTCACAAGAAGAAGGTGTAAAACCAGCAGGATGGCTTGGGTCCCAGATTTATCCCACAGATCTCAACTGAGACTTTGCTGTTACTAAATTCCACAGAGAAGGAAATAAGAGCACCAAAGTCTGACTTCTTCTGGCTTTCATTGATAATTTGGTTTTTCTGTATTAGAGATAAATGCAAATTGTTGTTTCACCTCAAAATACAAACAGTGTATAATTAAGACAAGATATTTACATCTTGTTTTATGCCCAATAAATATACATTGACAAACTCAGCAAGAGCAAAATGCTAAGGTTCTATGGGAAAGTACTGAGCAATATTTTTTTCTCAACTGAGTGGAAAAAATACAATTCCTTCCCTTTCAAATGGTGAGATATTTGCAGCAGATGCACTAACATTACAGCATTGGACCGTGTGCTATCACAGCAAAATCATAACTTGCAGACTTCATAAATAAAGATACGGAATGAAATGGGATGAAATTGAAAGAATAAGCAAAATTTCTAGTGACATAAAGATACTGAGACTCAGCTGTCAAAAATCAAATTCAGGGTTTTTTTGGACCTAGATATTTCCCCACTGAACATTTAAAGTTTATGCTCATGGTTTTTATTTCAATCTGCACTTTTATTAAATAGAGATTATGTATTTAATTTTTCTCACAGACACTGTATAAAAATTTCAGAGAAGTTAGTGGTGCTATTCTGAAAAAAGGTTCTAGAAATTTGTGTTGAGTTAACCAGTGTGAGTGTTTTGGCAGTTTTGCATTCATTGGCCTGAATGTGTCTGTTTTTATTTATACCTCTTCATATAAAAATTCATTCAGTTATTTGCATGATTATTCAAAAACACTCAAAATCCTATTTTAACAGGAGATGTCATGAAGAGCAACTAGACCAAGGCCAAAGCTTAGCTTTGGAAAAGTTTGCCTACCTGGAAAGGTTTTTCTTGAATGCCAGATAGGCAAAAATACAAAGTATTTGACAAAATGGCGATGCAGATCCAGTAGCAGCATAAGCTAGGATGCAGTTTAGGGTACATTTTAACCCGTGATTGAATATTCTTCCTGCTCTGTTTGTGGTGGAACATATAAAAAGGGGACATCTGTAGTAGATGTAGTTACAAGACTTGCCATATGGAAATGAATGGTTGAAGAAAAGGTAGTAAATATTTTAGTCAAGGATTTGAGACACAGCCTGATGAGAAGTAAGTAGTGAAAAATGAAGTATGAATGTTAGGATTGTCTTATTTAAAACTTTCATCAATTACCTGGTAAAAGGTATGTGCAGCCCAGTCCTGAAATTTGTATAGGACACTAAGCAGGGAGCGATCAAGAAAATGACATACAGAGAAGTCACAACATAAAGTTTTACACTGATGAAGAAAAATAGGAAAAAAATCCTAAAGACAATAATATGCAGTATTTCAGTTAATTCTACAAATAAAAGGCCTGTGAGAAAATGGTACATAATTTATATTCTCAGCTCATTCAAATAACTTGTGCACTACCTAAATGCAAAGCACAGGGTCTTACAGGAGGCTTTTTTAAAGGCTCCTTACATCAGTCATAGGTAGCACAACATGGACACTAGATGCTTTGATGGAGACAAATAGAGCATAAAAGAAAATAATTCATAGGCAATGTCAACAAATTAATACCTTGTCTGAAGTCTATCAAGAATTATGAGTTAAAATTATGTTTCAGATTTAGTTTAGAAAACTGTCTTATAAAATGAAGTGGAAGATAATTAAAATGAATCAATTCAAGTTCTCTAGGGCACAATTTTTAGAGGTTTTAGACATCTAATCATTCCCTGGGAGTGAAGAAAGGCTTGAAGGTGGTAGCACACATAATTATCCCAGCACCTAGGCCTTCAGAAATTAGAGGAAAATTACTTTCTACATTGTCTCTTGAACTGATACATCGGGCTGGGGAAGAAAAGAAACAGGAAGGACTCTGGCTTAATAAATATAGGAGGAATATAAATAAGTGTTGTCTAGTGCTAAGATCTAATAGACTGTGCAGTGAACTCCCAAAGGAGACATTGCTTGAGACTCTTAAGAACAGGATGATTAAGGCATGGGTGAATATACCCAGGGGAGCTATCCTGCAGTGGCAGAGAAATGGGTTAGAAGACAAAACAGGTAATTTCTAGCAACTTCAAGGCATGGAATTCCATCCTCAGCAGCCATTCAGAAAACTCCAGAGAGGCAAGGTTATTTCCTATGTACATAAAATAATCGTGTATGGGAAGCAGAAACTCCTGTATTCAGCATATAAATGCACACAGTTGTTTGATCTTAATGCAGAATATAAATAAACAGTGACAGAGATGCTTAAGATATACACACAGTAGCTGACAAGGTATTGCCCTCAACGTATCTGAATACAAAATGGGATATGGACGATCTGTATTACATTCCTTTCAATTTTAAAGTTTTTCTACGTTCTTCAAGAGTTGAACAATTTTTGCAATTTATTTACTTATAGCATTAAACAATGCCAAGTGTGAATTTACATCTGACCCTCAATCCATACAGACTTTTTTAACAATTAAAATCTGGGTTTAAAACAAAAAGTTTCAATATTGTGACATTCAAAAGGCAACCAAAGGTTTTCACTGATTGTAAGTAGAGAGGAAATAATGTATTATTCAAGCTCCAGAGCTTGCTTAATGCAAGATCAATTTTGTTAAGTGTTGCTTAGCAATGGATTATGAGAACAGATCCTGAATATTAATGCAGGATGGGTATGGCAGCAATTCTGTGAAAGTACGCTTTGAAAAGGAAAGGATTTTCCTGGGGAACCACAGACGAGTGAATACCTGCAGAGTTCCATAAACAAAGAGGCCTCACATCTTCCACACCTCTTGCATCATTTATTGGCTACCAAGCCACATAGCAGGAACTTTTGGATCATCTTTGTTGTTTTCCAGGTATGTACCCAAAAGTGTTGACAGTCTGCTCATGATCCTTGAAGCAGGCAGCAAAACTCTACAATGGTACAGTATCAAATCAAAGCAGCAGAACTAAGTTTTGGTAATAGTTCATGAGTTTTGGGAAGATGTGAGAGTTTGGTAATGCTTTGTATCCATAACCAAGTATATCAAGGAATTTATATTCATGGTATATATAAGACTTTTGTGTCTCTGTAGACAGTGCTGATGTACTTCTCCCCCATAATTAGACCAAAGACCTTGCTTCTTGGCATTTGGGTGGTTTTGTTGTTATAAAAGAAAGTATCCACCTCCTCATGCAGAAAAATATTGCTTCATCCTGTATTTTATTTTTATATGGTCTGTAGAAGAGATGACAAGTGGGATAGGCTATGCTCTGAGAATTGTGAGCTACCAGAGAGAAATAGAGGCACAGCAGCCACGGACCCATGGCAGATTTGCACCTGAAATCAGAGTTTCAGAGCTGGTTTGCTGTGATTGAGATTACTTTCAGAAACTGGATCTGCTGTCACGCATTTGTAAACAGTCTTCTCTGACAACACTTCAAAAAAGCACTAACAATGTTGCTTCGTTCTAAGTATAGACCCTTCTGTACTGAGGGTTGCAGTACAGACTAATATACATTGCAGCGTTAACTTCAGCTTTGACAAACCTTAAAACTAGCAGAATATCATTCTGACCCCCTCTCAGATTGTTTTATTTCCTTCATCTCATTTTCTTTAAATGTAGCTATAAATGAATATACTGATGTTTTTGTGTATCTCTTTAGGGAACTGAGAAGAAAAATATATGTACATGTAGGTGTGAGATTGTTGATGCTCACACTGCTTTCAAGTAATAATTGGACTGTAAACTTTTCAGGACAAGGGCAGACTCATAGTCTACATCTGTTAGAGCAATGCAATCCAGTATCTGAATGCTGTCTGCAGACATAACATAAAAAATAATTACTAGCATTTATATTGTAACATCAACCAGGGATTTCACAGTTCATACATAAAATATGAGACAATTCTTTCCAGAGCCTTAATAGCAGGAGTTAGTTCAGCACAGTGCTTAAACATAGGTATGACCTTGTGAGTAAACCTATGGGGAACTTACAAAATTCTTTGGTTGCGCATTAAAGCTCTTCCTCCCTATCTTGGTAGAGTGTTTAAGAGCCCAGAAAGAGAAACATAGCTATAAAATAAATTCAGGAAACAGCCATCTTTGTCATAACTTTGTTCCTTAGTGGGAGGGAGAATAACTTGCCCTTAAATTCTGGAAACTTTTTTCTAAGGTTAAATATCAGACAAGCATGATACAGTATCGTAATCCAACCATTAGTGATTTACTTCTTCCAAATTCTGCTGCTAAGCAAAAATGTTAAGTAATTCACACTCAGAAATTCAATAAAGACCTGGGCACACAGCTTCAGGGAAACTTGATTACTCAGGACCAAGATAGTCTGACTGCTCAGGTTTAGATAAACAGCAAAAATCTGCCAGGCTGCTTTTTCTTCAATATGTCTGATCGGTAAACTCTAGATAGCATTTATTTTCTCTTCCACTCTCATGCACTTACATATCTTTTTTTTTTTTTTTCTTTTTTCTTTTGTTCCCCCCCCACCTCCCCTCCAGAAAGATGATTTCATTCACTCTTACCTTATTACATTTTCCTTATACCTCATACCACAGGAAAGTGGAATACTCTGTAAGTCTGTAATTCCTGGGTTAAAATTTTTGTAAGGAACTGGTTGTTGTGAGTGTGTTCAGGGCTCTCTGCTGAATGAGTTGGACATGTTCAGCCATGTCAAAGCCATGTGAAGGTAGCACTTGAAGAATTTTCTTTTGTGGAAAGCTTATCTGGCTCAGAAAGTATTGTGTACATAACCACTGCTGTCCACAAGAACAAACAGGATCCCAAGTTTTTTGACTTCTCTCTATTCATATAAGGAACAATAATTTTCGTAACTCACAGTATTTCATGACTTTCTTGGCCATAGCACCACTGCATTCACTGTGCACTCACTGCACCCAGCTGTGTATTCCTCCAGCACTCAGCAGGCACCTCCCACATCCATCCAGCTACACATGCACTCCTCACATAGGCACTAACTTGTTGAATGACAAAGGTTTTCAGTGAAAAAACCACCTGCCTGAAACACAGTTCGTGTCTTCAAATTTCAGCTCTACTCTGCAATTAGCATTCACTGCCTCCTTTCTTCGGTCCCAGCAGTAATTGCTGTGATGGAGCTACGTACAATAAATTTAATAAACCTGGGTCAAAGCAAATGCTGAATATGACTTTGGGCTGGGCTGTGCATTTATAAAAAAAAATGCCAGTCAGGTCTAATTCTGGAATTCATATTTACAGTATGAAATACATATTCATGAAAGCAGCCTCCCTGAAGTCACTGTCTGTACTCTTTTAGCAAATATTGCTAAGTGAATATGAAAAGCAGTTTTTAAAATGATGTAGTTTTTCTCCTTTAAATCTTTTAAAGGTATGCAAGTAGCTGAGACAGATAATGAAAAAAAAAAGCATTCTCTAAAACTACTAAATGCTATGACCTTTAATTATATGTGTGGAATTAAGACTGTATCACATTAAACGTGCACATAATCAGGCTAGATTGCAGAATCTAGCCCATTAGTCAGTCTGCAGTCTCCAACAATTATGTTTAGAACTTCATTCCAGTATGAGGTGTATATATTTCATTGCACCCATTGATCAGAGAGAACAGCAACATAGCTTTCACTTCATTACAGAGAGATGCCAGTCCAAGCATTCCCTCATCACACTCTGTATTTTCATCATATTTCTGTCATCACTGTAACCTGGTGTGTATAAACAACTTTAGGAATCAGATTAAGACATTGACAGCTCAACTATTCTTTACTTGTGTGGGAGGAAGCAGAATTATTTTCCCTTTCATGCACACTTTCCATGAACAATGTTTGAAGACAAAATTTTTATTTGCATTTGTACATATTTTTTTTATCAGGGCTGTCAGATTTTTTGTGTATTTCAATGTTTCAGTTTAGCTGATGAATTTTAATGTCCCCTACACATTGCTATATCAAATGTCCAGTCATTAGAATAAAAGGTCCACATTTAACGCCTTTCTGTTATGTTTCTCCTTTTTTTTTTTTGTCTTCTCAGATGGAGAATCACACACTTTTTCTGTGAGTCAATTGTTTTTAACTTTCCTGTAGTTTGTATATTAAGTGCCAGTATACACTTGTATAACTGAGAAAACAGGTGCATTTTGCAAAGAAATTGAGGCAGCTTTTGACTGTTTTCTGGAAAAATTACTTCCAATCTCTGGCAGTCTACTGAGAAGAAGTGTCTAATTAGCACATAAATCACATGAAATATAACTGATGTGCTTGTCTTATGTCAGAGCAGGCATTTAGAGCCAACCTCTTATTCAATCGTGTCCAAATCCACAGTGATCCTCTAACATTCAGGAGAAGGTATTAAGTAATCCTTCATCAAGTCATCATGTCTTCATCAAGGCTTGAAGAGAAGGCACCAAGCTAAATCCCAGTGACACTGGTTAGTGGAAGGGCTTCTGCTAGATCAGAGCCATGCTGTGTGAATACAGATTTGGTAGCTTACAGCTATATCTTGCAGTAATGAAGGCTAATTCAGGAAGAAACTCTCCTGTACCACAAGAATGCTTTTTCTATTAAAGGATAAGCTTCAGAAGAGTCTCATTATCCCTGTGCCACTGAAGAATAGATGCAAGAAACAAGGCTGGATGCTTTCAGCGAGGAAAAGAATTAAAAAATCCCCCTTTCTTGAAATGAACAAGACATCTGTTATACTATTACTCTAGGCTGGATCATCGGCTATTATAAGAAGTCACAATATATAATTAAAATCAATAGTGGTATGCTGATTTACATCTGCTCAGGATCTAGTCTGCTTCAAGCATCCAAATCCCAGGTGGAACGAGGAGGTAATTTAGATAAGAACCACCAACTTCACTAAGAGCTGACAGAACTGATTGCTAAGGAAAGATATGCAGAGCTTTCCTAAAGGATGTCTCACAGCATTTCAGGGTACAGGATGATAGGAAGGCTCTATCGCTTATTAGAATTGGTTTCCTTAGAAAGGAAGTGTATCAAGAGGGGAAATAAAGGATGAAACTTAGCGATAGGCAAAATTCAGAAGGGTAAAATTAAAAGGTATAAGAGTAAATGTTTTCAGTAGCTACAGTAATTTAACATGGAATGGTTTTGCTAAGGATAATGATAAAAATATGTGGTTATGACACCATGAAACTAGATACAGGTACATTAAACTTTAATGGAATTTTTCTACCTTCTTTTTATCATGTGGGACTCCATATGATGCAGTATTTTGCTTACATTGTATTTTTATCCAAACCAGTAACAGTAGCTGTTAATAGGCTTGAAAAGGCCTTTATCTGGTTTTGCTTGGATTGTTTTGGAGGCAAACCCTGTTGTTAAGCCCAGAGGGGACATAGAGGCAAATATTACCTAATGCCCATTAATCTCGCTTGGGCTGAGTGCTTCATTGCCATTGCTAAAAAGGCCAATTTCGGAAAGGTGTGCAGGATGTATTATTATAGAAAATGAGAGCGTAAGCCTGCTGACAAGATTCTTTCAAAAGATATCCAAATTCTGTATTTGTTAGAAACTTGAGCAAAAATAATAATAGTTTATTTTCTACTGGATGACACAGGTGCTGAGGAAAGGGAAGGAAAACTACAAGCATTTGTACTCCTCCAACAGCATCATGCTTTTCAGAGCCAGAAAAGAAAGAGAAAGTGTGAAATCTGACCTGTTCCCTGTTGCTATTTCTCCTCAGAGAGACATCTGGATTAGAGAGATAAAAAGTAGGATGTAAAGTCCCAGAAGCATTGTAATTAAGCAATTGAAATGGGAATATCTGAAAAGCCCTGGCAATTTTCATGATGGCAAGTATAGAGTTAAACAGAAAAGATAGTTATAAAGAGAGATGAGCAAAAGTCAGAAGGGAAAAATTTAAAACCATGAGTTGAGATTTTGCTGGAAGTGGTGAGATAAAAGCAAGATGAGGACCTGGCTATATAAATGCAGTAGTTACTTGAAACAGAATGCCTGAGAATTTTTTATTAAAATCGAACTTTTAATATAAAAATGGGGGCTTATTAAATAAGTATTCCCCCTAAAGACTTAAAGTGTCCTCAGTCCATGTAGGCTGCATTCCAAGGTTATCAGAAGAACTGTTGCTACGGGCTGAACTCAATTTAGCACATGCTTTTTGTGTGGTGAGTGGATGTGAAAGGGATTCAGCAACACAAATCTGTCTGTGTTCTGAATGTAAAATGAACTTTTGTTAAAGATCTTGCAAACCTCAACTACGGCTGCACAATACTGATACAGCCAGCCAAGAGAAGATGACCTATTTGTGCCTGTTTGAACTTTATATTCATCATTTGATCACAAGCAATGATACCTGCAGCAATACACCAACCAGAAAGGTATAAGGAACTGAGCCCTTATACATTTAATTACCTTAGTGTGCTGTTTGACATAAGATTTTACCAGTGTAAAACCTCTTACCATAAGGAAATATTGTATGCCCAGGAGATTTTTAATCATGATTATAATCAAAGAAACTTAAAACACTGCAGACAGAAGGTTAGAAAGGCCATGCATTGTAACTCAAATTTCATTGTTAGGATCCACAGCAATAAATGTCATTTCTCTACAAAGGAATAAAATCAAATCCCAGTACCCAGTATGACACATGAATAAGACAGTTTGCAAAAAGGCCCATCATCTACCTGCCCCAAGTATTCGTGGTCTGCAGTGTTTGCACACATTTCTCTGTCAGGAGATAAAACTGTTCTCCTAGCCCTCATAGCTTCTGCTGAGATTGTTCAAGAACCAGAGATCTAAAAAGGATGATAGCTGAAATGGTTACCGTAATATAGGAGCATCTAATGGTGTTCTTGCTCCAGTTCAAACTTCTCCCACAAAGAGAAGTTCTGAGACCCATCATAAATGGCACCATTTCAACCAAGTAAGAATTCACTACAGGAGAGACAGAGCAGGATATTCTATGTGGGTCCAGTGCACAAGATGCACCCTACCAAGCAGCCCAGGTTTTAAAGATGCTCTTTACACTTTCTGTCATTAGCAAAGCAATGAAAAGCAAAGCAACGACCAGCTTGATATTGCCTAGAAATCAACTGCATTAAAAAACAAAAAGTAAAACTTGAATTAAATACTCTGGTCAACCATTTGGATTTCAGGTTAATATTTCCTGGCATTTTCACGATCGTTTGCGCACTGTTAAAAACTGTTGGAGGGTCAAACAGGTCTCTTAGGTTCTTGCTTTATTAACAATACATACTGGGCTTCCACCAGGCAGAGCCCCGAACTCCAATTTTCCACACACATATGTACTCTCTTAATCATTATCTCATCGTTATCCCATAACAAGTGACCACAGTTTCTCACAGCCCTTTGTTTCCCTCATTGATCCTTCCCAGGAGCTCCCTTCTCAAGGCCCCTCTTCAATCAGTCAAAGGCCATGAGTTGTCTGTCCATCTTCCTCGCTCTGCCTCATGGTACTCTGTCTTTTCGACGTCCTGTTCATTCTCTGTTGTCAGTAGATTCTTCAAACGTTCCCTATTTACTACCCTTTCCTGTCTTCTATTCTAACAGGTGATTGGATTTTCACCCAGCCTTGGCTTAGGGCTTTCCAGGAGAGAAGGCCCGTTGTTTCAGGACTACGCGGCTTCATGAGCAGCTTAGGTTGTTAAGTTCTATACCAAAACATAGGTGGGTTTTACCCAGCCCTGTTTCTGTTCCCTTTTGAAAATCTTAACTAATCTTCCACAAAACCCCTAAACTCCTATAGTTATGGTTATCTAATTCCTCATTACCACTGGACCTTATACATTTTCCTTATGCTAGATAATGCCAGGTAATTCCTTTCTTCTACACCCACCTACTCCACTTCTGCTTCATCTCATCCCTCAGGAACTCTTGGAACATATATCATGTTTTTCCTTTTCCAGAAAGTGAGGGGGCACAGTGGCAATAGTTCACCTAATAAGACAGCAAAAGACAGTATCTGATGCTTTTAGCTTATCCCACAGCTGTGGTTATTATTTACTTAGTTCAGTAGGGCCTGGAGTTTATTGACATTACAGTCTCCTGTTCACCTCAAGCACACGTTCTAATCAACTCTTGTTACAGTCAAATAAGTGGCTAGAGGCAGTTCCCCTGAAAATTCATTGGGTTTAGATCCATTTCTGTACAATCAGAGCCCCTGTGTCAGCACTCATAGGAAGATTGTTTCAGCAGCTATGTTGTTATGGAGCTGGTATATTGCTTCTTGATCAAATCTCACAAAAACAGAATTACCCCAGTGGACAAGAGGGTAGGAAACTCAGACTATAGCAGAGCCTGCTTAGGTTGTGCTTTCAACCACAGTGCTGCTCTTTCCTCAAACCTGGCTCTTATTCTAGGACTATCAGGTCATTTTCTCCAGTCTTTGCCTTGAACAAATGCTCCTGTCCAATTGCAAACAATATTTACCAGATGCTTCATACCAAATGAGCCCCAAAGAGTACAATGTAACACACTATCTGGAGTCAACAAGGATCAACATTATAATACACAAGATAAGATTTGTATATGCTGCATAAGCCACAACAAGAGCAAGCTCTTTTCCATTCTCCCAGGCACAGTGGAGAGGTTCTTTCACCTGTAGGCCTTCTAGCTTGATCTTGAATAGCTTTCCTGTGCCAACTTCTATAAAACACAGTCCAGATTTGCTGCAGTGTATGGCAAATTGTGTACATAAGTAACCCCTCAGCTTGTAAGTATTTTTGTTAGCTAAATAGAGAATAACACGTAATTACAAGGTAGTCATGCTCATAATCATTTGAGTTCAATGCAATAGACGTATGATTATCTGTCACACTTTTGGCCATGCACCAGTCTCTGAGTTAAGACACCTGAAGATATTCTCTGTAAGACAGGTACATCTCAGTGTTTAGATCAATAAAAAGGCTCTTAAATTCGGTACTTGTGTCTTTTTATGCATGAAATTGTACTGAGCCTTTTTTTCTTATGTACACATTATAAAGAGAGAGAATATTCACTGGAATTTTAAGTACTTCATTCACTAAAGTTAACTTATGGAAATCAAAACAAGTCAGCACTGGGGAAAAACTTCAAATTCTGAGAATTTCAAATCAAAAGAAGATCCCTGTATTAGGATTCCGCTGGAAGAATTCAATGTGTGAGAGCAGAACAAAGAGGCTCCTGCCTGAGAAAACAAATGGCACAAAAGAATGAGAGTATTTGTAAGATAATTCTGTCACCTGGGAGCAGAGTGCTACTAGAATCAGAAGGGCTTGCTGCATATATTAAGGCACAGTCTAGATACTAACACACAAATGTCCACATTAAGTAGAAACTAAAGGGCACGAGATAATGAAGTGAAGGTGGGCAGGCGAATCCCTAAGAAACAGCAGTCAATGGCAGCACAACAGCAGAGTGAGAGGGGTGTGGAAGACTGGCTTTTACCCTGAATTCCAACAAGAGGGAAAACAAATGAGAGGAAATAAACCCTACAGCTGCCCCTGCAGGGATGTCACTGTGTCATCGATTCAAAGCATCATATGACTTTCACAGAACTCCATGCATGGATGAGCAAGACGGTTTAAATGGAAGGTAGTGTGGTTGCTAGGAATGAGCATCAGGGAAGAAGCAGATGGTTTTTATGTTGCCTTTGTATTTATTTTCAGTGGCACACAAATGGGTAACCTGGCCCTGAGCCCTGATTTGGCTTTCATGGCTCTCTTGGCTCACTTTCCCCAAGTCCAACAATTTGGATACAGATAGACATATCCGCTGTAGAGTTCAGACTTCCCTCCCAACCAAGTGTGGTGTCACACTATAGAAATGTTCTACCTCTTCTCTTTGAGCTCAGAGTCTGTCCAGGAAGCTTAAATCAGCTGTCATTTAAGCAGCCCTTCGGACTCCAGGTTACAGGGAGCCTCACATGCAGTCCTGAGTGAGGTGCAGTGGAGAGAAGCAGCGTGCAGGACCTGTTCATGCTACAGAGACCCAGCCTGCAAACCACTCCAGAAGCCACAAATTGAAATTATATGATATAATATACCAAAGAGTGGAAGGCAAGAGAAGAGGGTATATGAGGACACAAATCTGAACTAAGATGTACACGGAAGATGTACCCTTTAATCTCTCGTCTTTGTTTTGCCTGTGTGTAGCATGGAAATAATCATGTCAACAGCAGGTAAAGCTACTGAGAGGGTGCACTTTCTGTTCCGTGGCAGCTTTCAAGATTACACAGTTTTATTTCACAGTGAGCAGGAACAGGACCAAAGCCTTGTGAAAGCTGTCATGAAAAAAGAGTGTCAAGGCATTCAGTTGCTGATCAAAACATGAACGTTTCATTTCTGGACAGTACATAAATGCAGCCTTCCAGTAAGGGCTTGTCTTTGCTGTAGGTGTCTTTGCTGATTCTTGGTCTATTTATTCACAGTACGTTTTCTTTTTCTACTTTTTTTTTTTTTTTTTTTTTTTTGTCCTAGAATACTTTGTAATCTGTCAGAAGGGAAACCCAAATGTTTTTTTTGGCATCTCAGGGTGACCTAATAAGCTACTCTTTGAGCTGTTTTCCCTTCCCATACCACAGCTCTCCCGCCATTCTGCATTATTCAGAGTTCCTATTGCATTTAGATATTGCTGTTTGTATAGAGTTTGTTAGCAGAACACAGACTGCTGCACTGGGACAGGTTGCTCTCAGCACGTGTGCACAGCCATGGTGCTCAGTGAATACACTTATCCATTCGATATGTGCCTCTGTAGTGTAGCACAGCAGGCAGTATTTTCCTATCAAAGTTACAGCAAAGGTGCATTGAAATATGAGCCACATCCACAGGGTCACACTGAGAATTGCCCCATTGCCTGCTGGAAAATTGAAATTCTTTTTTTCTCCACTTCAGAGCAAAGAAAGGAATTACAAAGTCTCCATAGTGCAAGTAACCCAGCTGTTTCCTCAGAAATGTGCAAATCTTGATTAGGAAAATAAAAATTTCAAACAATGCTCCCAGTTAAAAGGCTCAGGCTATTTGGCAAGTTATAAATATTCTCGGAGAGTCATCAGCATCTTTCAAAAGCATGAGAAGTTTTTCTTTGTTAGGATTGCTGTTGCACATATATAGCAAAGCATCAAAAAGAAAGAGGTCTGGCGTGATTTCTTAGAGCTGAATTATTTACATGAAAGGCTTGTGAAATTAGATCCTTACTCCATAATCAAAAGACTCTTACGATGATATGAAACAAGATGCTTTCACGGAGCGTATAAGTCATTCCTGTATTTCATCTTTGTACCCCATCTCCTTTAATCTCATAGCATGATGTGGACATCATTCGAATCTACAAGCCCTTTTAGCTCTACAGAGGCATTGCCTGGGAAAAAAGAAAGTCTGTGATGACGTGCATGTTGAAAGTAGAAAGGGATATACTGACACAGAATTCTTCGCTTCCTTTGACCATTTTCTTTGTTTCACAGTGATTTCAATGCCATTACTAAATAGTGGTGTAACAAGGCACAGAAACATAACCTGAGCCTTTGTTAGTTGAACCATCTGTTACTCCTTAGTGTACCTCTCAAAACTATAGGATAGACTGGATGTGTAGCAGAAGGCTGCATTATTAGATTAGCATCATTTAGGTCATCACTTGATGTCTGCCCAGATCTCTTATAGAAATGTAGCAAACTGTGCAAATACCAACCTAGAGTACTTGGTTTTGAGCTAATTAATGAAGGAATAGAAATCAGGAAAAGGTTCTACTCAGCAAAACTACAGCTCTTAATTTGTTCCTAAGAAATGACCTAGATTTAGAGGACTTTGGTTTGCATTTTATAAGATGTTTTCTTATATACATTTTATAAAATGGATTTTCCTCCTCACACATCTTTGCAAGCTTCTCCCTTAGTCTGCAATATTCACAGTACTGCATAGCTCTCAAGCAAGCTGAATGTGAGCATATTCAAACAGAAAACTGAAAGAAGGATTTTGACCATCAAAACTCTTGACCTTCTGAAGTGAAATCACTTCAGCTGGAGTACTGAAAGTCCAGAACACACCAGGTTTCAAGGCACAGCTTAAAGCAGCTTTACAAAGAGTCTGCATAGAGAAGTGGATATCTATTGTCCCAGAAAGAACATCTCAGGTTCTCAGGTGATGGAATCTAAATTTTAGAGAACCTACTACTGTCGTGTATCGACCAAATGTTTGTTGTATGGTTGGTCAGAACTAGTACAGGTTTATTTTTAAATGTAGTTTAGTAATAGATTGAGGTTTTTGCATTGTGGAAGCTGTGAGAAAAACCCTTCACACTTGATCGAACAAGGGATTTTAGGCAGAATTAGGTAAGATGTTTGGTATGATTATTCAGAAGTTTTGCATTTTCTTTTTCAGTCTTTAATCACAGAATCTGAAGTTTTACTATAGAACATTTATTTGAGAATTAGACAGATACATTTCTTGTGACAAATATTATATGAAAGCTTTTCCTAAATTGGGACAGGCCTGTGTTGATGTGCTGTGGTTTGGGAGTTTTTTTAAAGCATTTTCTGAACTTTCTGTAGAGCATGAAAGTCTTCTTTGTTCATCTTCTGCAGAGTCATCACAGCTGCATATCTAGTTTGTGCATTTGTCTTCTTAAATATGACAACTTCAAACATTTTTTTAACATCCACTGAATCATGCAGTCAATGATGGCTCTGGTGAATTACTGAAAAGTCATGCCTCTGAATACATAAAGGAACAGGAGGGAGTATTTTCTCTCTTATATTTGCATCCAAGGACAATTGCTCATTATCTTTTTAAAATTCTGTCTGCAAGTATTTGCATTTTTAGAAAGTGAGTGGTCTTTTCAATGGGCCACCATCAGTCATCATGTCAGCTGCAGAAAGCAGTATTTCCATTCATTGTTTTGTGGCAATAGTTAAAGGGAATATTTGTTTATTTACACTTGTATTATTTGTGGGAGAATGATGGCAACTGGCACGGGTGCAACCTGCTTGAAATTACAGTGCTCAGAATTTTATACATTTCATTCACATTGCAATCATAGTGTGTGGTTAGTAGGAAAGAAGGAGGATGCTATATTCTCTGTCGGTGAAGGCAGTAAGAAAATCATTTCACTGGTCCAAAGGACAACAGGGCGTTTTCAGCCCTAGACAATCAAAAACGTCACCTCAAAAGTAGCATTTTTAATGCTGAGATGTTTCTGCCCACTCATTTTGCAGTGAATGAAATGGCACCTTGCTAGGTAGCTGAACCATTGACTGGTTCCTAACAACGGGAAGTAATTTTCACATTCTAGCACTTTGACAGGGTTTCTTAGCATTTATACTCATAAAAAAATTAATTTTCTTCTGTCAGAAGCAGAAACTCGACACAGCTGGAAATTTAACGTTTAATTCAACCTGTTTTGAAAAACTGGTATCACCAATTTAAAGTTAGTCTAGTTCTCTTAAACAAAGTGACTATTAATAGCATGCATAAAGACTGTTTTCCACTCCCTCAATAGTGAGGTTCATTTCAACCTCATGTTTGTGGCTCCCTGATACAGTATTTCTTAAACTGGTTTATCTCCCAGGAATAAAAGCTACTTAACTGTTATTAAACTGCCCTTCAAGAAGAATAAAGGAATTAATTGGACTCAGCAACAGTATAAAGACATTTGAGTTTAAGGAGTCCAATTTAGTCTGACAAGTTTTAAGACTCCAATACACTGAAATTCACGTGCCTAACAATTTTCAAGTTAGAGGCAAGTATTAACGTTTGGTATTGCCCTACATTCTCCATACAAATTGAAAGCGTCACTTCCTACTTAGGTATGGATAATGAGTTCTTATTCTGCTCCAAAACCACAAGATTTTGCAGTTCTTCATGAAATTTTGCCTACCGTGCTCAGAAAACTGCAGAAGGAGAAATATGGTTGTTCAGATAGTGACAGTTTGGTCACTGTGTGGTGAAGATCTTAGCACCAGGGTCTATGCCAAAGGGCTTTGGGTCAGTACCTATGCCCTGAGATGTAAATTCCTTCAGAGAGTATTTCAAGTGCCACAAAATCCCTGTTCAATGCGGTGAAAGAACTATGTCCCAAAACAGCAAATGGTTTAGGCAGGAGAAGCAACATCTGCTGCTGCACACAGTCTCTGATACCTGCAGGGAAATCACAGTTTACCTAGGCCTGAAGAGAAAAGGAATCCTTCTTTTCTTTCAGCAACCTAGCCTTTTTACACATAATCTATTACCATCTTTAAGAATAATTGCTCCCCTAGAAGTGATTCTGCAAATAGCAGTACATGTTACTTGGCAAAGAGAGAGACACCCTCAGCAAGTTTATTCCATACAACAGCAACCCAAGAAAGCACTGTAGGTATCAATAAGTCAGCCACAACGGAGAAGTGAAGAACACATAAATGAAGAATATTACCTATAGCAAGTTTTAATACACCATCACTGTTTTATCTGAAAGTCTGCTAAATTTCACACCGAATATTCAGATTTCAAAATTCAGTAAGAAGTCTGTATTAGGTACTAAAAGTCCTTAAGCATGAATCAAACATGTATGGTTGTTCCCTTTTTAAGCAAGCAGTCTGAAAGTAAGTGCTCAAGTCTGCATGCTTTGAACCAGCTCTTCAGGAAGCGTATTTGTGAACAAGCTCAGGAAGCTACTTAGCTTTTGTCTTCAGGAGGTCTGAAATTTGAATACAGGAGAAATCAACCTTCATAATATAAATGTCTGCAAGTTGCTGTAGTATTTTAGTCCCTCCACAAATGGGAAAAGAAGCCTGGCTGTTTATTGTAAGGCTCTTGCTGCTCTTAAATGCAGCATTGAGCACAACATCAGTAGCCCTTCTGATATTTATTTTGCCTTTCACCAGAATAGTAGGTGAAAGACTAGACATCAGCTGCAACTCAGACCAAACTGCAAAGCAAGGTTCCGTTTGCTCAGGTCTGACTTCATGGAACTTGAAAAGGCAGAATTCTGATTAGGTCTGGAATTTGACAGCATCTTCTCTTTCAATAAGAAATCATTGAATTTGGATGGAATCTCTCCTTTGCCTCTTTTTATCTTTTCAAGGTAGGCCTTATTACTGTTGGGCTTGTGTTTCTTTGTTTGTGATTTAGCTTTTTAGATTTTGTTCCTTTTTACGTCTGGAAATACTTTAGCTAATTATTTTTGAAAGAAGATTTTCTGCTTCACTTCTTTTTAATGGGCTTTTTAGCAAAAAAAAGGGAATGTAAAAATAAAGAGAGTAAATAGTAGGAATTCAATCTGCCTGGTTTGTATGAAAGGCAAGAAGTACCAATAATATTCAAATCTGTAGCCCTTCTTCCACTGCTAAAGTAGCTGAACACCACTGCAAAGGTTAAAAAAAAAAATAAATTCTTTAATCTATTTTAAGAGAAGAGATTGAGTAGCATTGAAGAGTCAACAAAATAAAACCTGAATTGAAATGATTCCTTTCAGGTTGTATTGAGAAGTTTGCTCTAGATAATCCTCCTCAAAGACTCATTTTACTCTCTAAATACATCTCTAAACATAGAAACATTTCATCTCTTCCTGTACTGGTGGGATGCACCTACAGCTGTCCCAGCTGTGACTGTAATGCAACTGACTTGGACTTGCTTTGGGTTCATGTCAGCTATCTCAGGTGCTGAGAGAATAGGGCTTGACACTCAATTCTTTGCTGATATAGCAGCTGATACTGACTGCCACAATGCTGCAGCAATTCCAGTTCTGTTCTTGCAATTACATAGTTAAAGCTACTTTGACTACACTGCAGCAAATACATCATAGGGTTGGTATATCCACGTGGGAGAAGGGACACATCCAGGAACAGATAAGTGTGGACATGTCCCAGGTATGTAGGAACACCACACTGATGTGGCTTGCAGAGTCAGGGCTCTCTGTTAGTCTCCCTTGTGGCAATTTCAGTTTTTATCCTGTTCTTACTGAAAATTTGGAAGGCTTATTGCAGATTGCAATGTGGAAAAAGTAAAAATGAGTTTTAAATACACGCAGTTAAAATTGTAATAAATCTTTTCCTTGACAACCTGTGTGCCCTGTTCACAGCACAGCAGCATTAGTGGAGATGTTTCTACCACCTTCAGGTGGGATCTTCTATGAAGCTGAAGGCAGTGAAGCCACCTGGACAGCTCCTCCCGGGGAAGAGGCAGCATCCTTCTCTAAAGAAGGAAAGGAAAGGACCTGGGAAAGTCCCATTTCAAGGACGGATTTATTAATGTCCTTACATTGCAACAATGGCAATCTGCTAAAGAGCCAGGCAAAGAAAAACAGAGGCTGTTTGAATCCTTTTGTACTATCTAAAACAGGAGACATTAAAGCTTTGAGTTCAATACAACTTCACATTTCAAACAGCCTGTGCTGAGGCATCAACAACAAGGTCATTTCAATAAACTACAGAAGAGCCATCTTAACACCGTGGTATTTGCCTAGCAATTCAGAAGGCAGGCTTAAAGTACCGATTATTTGGAAGGAGTTGAGCTGAAGTCGTGTCTTTTTTATTACCTCCATGACAGGGCTTCCTGTTCTGCACAGACGGCTTTGTCAGTCCCACTCTAACTGAGCTTTTCTTCCAGCTCTGCAGCAACCCATCTGCCAGGGTTATTATTCTTTTGTCACAAAGGAAATAACATTTCTTTTCCTAGGCACAGCAATGGATAACTAGTTTTTAAAGCTAACTCCTTGTTTTTAATTACAATATATTTCCTAACCTCACACTCCTGAAAGGCTGCAAGAGTAATGAAAGATAATGCAGCTCTATATGCTGGGACTGTAAATACACATTATTCATTCAGTCTTAAGGAGCAAACAGAAGTCCAAAACGTTACCTTAAGAAACAAACAATAGCTCTTTTTAATAAATACATATCTTCTTCAGCAAAAAATACTGTTTTTATTAGAAAATCACAGTTCAAGGACATCACCAGCAATTCTGTACATTCCAGACTATGTCTGTGTTATAGCCTCATAGAAAAACATTGCAATAATTTAATGTGTTTTTTTTTTTCACATTATGTACTCAGCTTACAAAAAGAGTAGAGTAGGAAAGTCAAAATAACATCATACACCGCTATCTGGAACGTTAAATTACAGTCTTCGAAAGCTATGACTAAAATCATTTGCTATCTGCTGCAATCTACTTTAAATGCCACAAAGATAATCCAGTTACAGAAGGCCATCACACAGACCTTGTTCCATGGACGGGCAGTTTAGCAATGCACATCTCTGGTCTGGCTAAAAGAGCTATCCCTCCTATTGGGAAGCTAAAAGAAGAAAAAAGAGGAGCTTCTTTGAATAAGCTTGAATGGGCAAGACATAAAATGTGTGTTTCAGCACCATATAGCCTGCAGTGGAAATCACTTCGGGTCCTCTCCTACTCTGCTTGCTCATATGCAACCCATCCTGTACAGATGCCGTAGAGGTACAAAGCCTCCTTCTGCTAAGGGACCCTCATGACAAAGCAAGCTTTTACTCCTTCACCAATACTTCTTTTGTACAGGAAAGGCTTTGTCACTGTTAGAATCACTGTCACATGCTAAAGTTCGTAGAGCTGCACGGTCCCAACCCTGGTCCTCTGGACTCACTGCTGCCTCTGCTTCCAGGGCTGTGCCATCCCTTTCTGCCGGTGACAGAAGTGGTGACATTTTCCAATGGGATCCAGCTCAGGGCTGGAAAAGCACGAGGCTCGCTTTATTGCTTTTCATCACCCACAGCAATAAATCCTCTCAACAAATAACCCTGTGGCCTTACTGCCAGCTTTTCCCCTTCTGCCTGGGTAGCTCCTTCAGACAGTTTTTCTAATTGTCTCCTTGAACATAACTGAAAGGTGTAATTAGGTGCTTGTACCTGAGCTGTAGCTGGGCAGGCACTGTGTATCCCCATGTACATTCTGGCAGGAGCAGTCTCCCCTGGACATTCTCTGCTATTACTCAAATTAAAACTCTTTGCTACCACCTGGCTAACACAGAGGTTATAGAAAGAACCACACACCTACATTAATTAACTCCCTAAAGCAATGGTGCAGATGTTAGGGGGGAAAAAAATAATCTCACAGTACCCTGGCAAGAAAGACAAGCCCAGCTTATGTAACATATTTCTTTCAGTATCGTACACAAACAGGAAAGTACAATACTTCAACTACATTTTCCATATGTTTGAATTTTCTGTAAAGAACTTTTAAGTTGTGGAAACAAATTCATAAACTTTCTAACTTCAAAAATCTCAGCTGAGACGCATCCTTTGGGCAGGATGAGACAGAACCAGCACGGCCTAATATTTTCTGCAGAAAGTAATTGTGCACGGTGTTACTGGCTGCTCAAGCACTGTCCTCATTAGACAACTGGAAATATAGGTTCAGATCCCAGTCATACATCAACCACCCGAGAGGGCAGATTCTTCAGTTCAATGAGAAATAAATACTGACCTGCAAATGTGCCTTTCAGTGATTCTTCTCTGTGACAACCGCCTCAAAGCAGAGAGCAATAGGTACGTCAGTGCTGGCAAAGGGAGGAATAAAATATGTTTCCCTTGCAAATAAAAGCAATCTTTAGCAGGCCAGTCATCTTTAGCAGGCAATTTATAAACTAGATATTACAGTTAAAATATTGATCTCAAATATTTTGCAATGTCTCCAGTGTTTCTGGATCAACTGGGGTAAATCTTGATGTAATAAAACTAGAGCCCATCCTTGCTGGAATCTATATTTCTTCCTCATCCCTCATCCCATAGTGATCAAGAATGGCACAGATGATTTGCCCTCAGGAAGTTAAGATCTTTCGTCATCTTCCCAGAAACATCCATATGAATTTAAATGCCATTGTTTCTGTGAGCTGGGATCGAGTACTACATATTGCAGTGATTTTTTTTGTCAGATGACAATGAAAGTATTGCAGCTTTCTGCAACATTGTGATATCTACTGTATGCAAAAAAAAAAATACATTTTCATATACTGGTCTTGAATATTAACTTGCAACTCAAAATTTTATTTGAAACAGAGCTTAATCAGGCAATATCTGTATCTCTGTGCTCTCCCTTATGAACCTTTCTGGAATCCCCATTTTATTACATTAGCTGAGCTCTGTATTTTTTAATATGCTTGAGGTAGGACAGGATTTCCCCACTTTAAAGGCAAATTAAGACTGAAAAAGAGAGCGAGACACTAGGAATCAGATTATTAAAGTGTTTACATTTGCAAAGAGAGGAGCCTAGTGGGGATTTTCATGAGTGCTTGAGAAACTTTTTAAATTCCCAGTGGACTTAAATCCATTTCTTGGGAACATCTCTGCATCTAAGCTCTTTCTTTCCACAGGCCAACGAGGTGTGAGGCTGCTGGAGGTCAGCGGCTGAGATCAGGGTGCATTTCCCCAGTGTCAGACCTAAGCCCTGCCCGACAGATCTTCTGGCAGCCTGGAGCACAGCATGGGTTTGGGTCAGTCTGAACGCTTTGGGCAGAAGTTCTCTAAATCCTCGTCACTCACTCACTCTCATACTGAACTCAGCAATTGAACTGCAGAAAACCTACCGAGATTTTCTGTAGGCTGTAATGTGAAGAATAACTTGACCCTCTAGACTTCTACATCTAACTAGTTGTGTGACCTTAATATATGAGTGTTTTAATGTAAGGTTTCAGTGAGCTCTTTGAAAAACAGAGGAGCATTTGGTACATTTCAAATTCACATTCAGACAGCTCTTAGGTACATTGCCTCCTGACTTAGGTGAAGACTTCTCCTGCTAACCAAGTCATTGGTACAGCACAGCTGACTGCAGGAAATGGCTACAGCCTAATTTGTCTTCATTTATCTCTAAGAAGTTTGAAACACAACCTATTTTTATTTTTGTAAATCTGCATGCTTTCTGCTGCAGAAGTATCCCTGCGGACAATGTGATATGTTCTCTGACATTATGATATAACCTCCTGAACTCCTCTGCTTAGCCCTTTCTTCCTTTGTTGCATTGGGAACAGCTACGGCTAACCAGACCAAGGAGCCTCTCCCTTAAGAACAGGGTTTACCCTTCAATTGCTTGGCGGCACTAAAGGTTGCAAATGCAGAGAGCTGTTCTCCTCTGGGAGTTTATTATGTGAAAGAAAGGTCTTGAATGGCAAATTCAACTGACAGAGAAAAAGTCTGGTGCACGCACACACAAAAAGAGACTGACAATGTATATCTCCATTAAAAAAAAAAAGAATATGAAAAAGTTATTAGATTTTTAGAGTTATTAAGCAAGTACTCTGTGTGGAGATAAAGATATTAACTTTCCTGAGCATTTTTTTTTGACAAAGGAGTAGCTTTGGTATTGCCTTTTCACTGTATCCCTCAGAGATCCTCATGCGAAAAAAACCATGAGCAGGACAAGCAGTGGAACTTTGTATTTTTGGCTGATGAAGTCTTTGGGGATTCAAAATATAGAATCAAATGAGGAGTTCTGGGAGTTCACCATGAGATGAGGCTTCTCAGCACTTGTTACTTCTCCTGAGTTTTCCACTATACCACACTGTTTTGCTAGAAGCCCACCCCGTTAAGTTGAGGGACTCTTTACACACATGCACGCAGATCCCCCTGCATTGAGTGGAGAGGCTGAGGTATCTCTGACTTTGCAACAACTACACAAACCCAAATTAATGCCTGGAAGCGGTGTTCTGCCAGTATCAGCTGCCTCTCACCCTAAAGAATAATGCAGTCATTCAGCCTTTAAAGTTCCCTAATTGTCAAGAGAAAAGGAGACAAACTCAATGCCATTACTAACCACCCTTGGCACAGCTTGAACTTTGACATTTCATACAAACTTTGATGCCACCTGCTGCTGATGGGTGTGAAACTCATACCACTTACCTCCAGCGACCCAAGACTCAAGGTTCTATTTTACCATTGAAGTTATCTGGAAGTCCAGTCCTCTGCTTGCTGTTTCTCTCTCTTTTCTCTTTTCCTGCACGTATGAACAGTCACAACACTTTACTTATTTTTGGTTTCTTACAGATGAAATCCAACTGACGTTTCAGTTTTAAACAGAACAGTATGTGAAGTTATTTTGTCTCAGCATGCAAGAGTTTCTACAGCCAGCTATTCAGCACCGATATTTTCAATTCCTTACTGCTATTGAAAAGAAGAGTCCATATGCCAAACCATCACAGGTTGGTCCCTTTTCAAGGAAATTCATATTTTCATGTCTTGAAAATAGATTGCAGTTGATGTTGATGCTGGGTGTCCACTGACATGTGTTGCCTATGAAAAGGATGTCACGGAGAGAGATGAGTCAATAAGACTCACTGCTGACCTGCAGCTGATTTCTGTGAGATCAAGGACTCTTCTAAAACTTTTAGCTAACAACTTCAGAGCTCTATAAAGGCCACCTGAAAAACAAAGCAGAATAAAACCTCAGCAGACTGCTCAGTGGGGAGAGAGCTTTGGGAGCACAAGAAACCTTTACTGGAAATTATTGGTGTGAGCAGTCTCTGATTGTTAAGGCTGCAGTTTGGCCTTAAGCTGATTTAGTGTCTACCTGCTGCTGAATGGGATGGCCTCGAGCTAAATGACTCACCCTGCAGCCTCACAAGATGTGAAGTGTATGGGAAAGGAAGAAGAATTCTGATTTGGTAGCAGCTAGCTGTTTAGTATGACTTAGGTGTTAATCTAAAGCACAAGGAAGGCACAGAAGTGTCTTCAGAAATGACACGGCAAGCTTTCACAGTCTCTCAGAAAAGCACACGGTGTAGCTCTTGAATTGTCAGTTCTTGCAGCATTTCTCAGACTTCTAAATATTCCATACCTTCCTTAGAAGTCTGGGATCCCTAAACTCCTTCAGAACCATAAATGTCATTATTTTCAAATGAAAATTTCCTACATTGCTCAGATTTCTCCAGCCGTATAGCAGTAATTTCTAACAGCTCAGAAAACTGAAAATCAATCAAATGTAGTCCAATTTAAAATGATTTTTAAATTCTCTCAAAATCTTGCAGTTCTGGGGAGTATGATTTTCAAATTATTTTATAAATTATTTTTTGTATGGTTTAATCTCTAACAACGACAAGGAAGGAGAGATTCAGAATAAGAGAAGCAGATGCTGGAAAAAAAAAAAAAAAAGCAAGCAGCATCCCTACATCAGATAGCCTGGATGAAGAAACAAGGGCAGTGAACTGAAGTGACATTTCTATTATACAAGCGACCAATGTGAACCTCATTAGCAGAGTTCCTAATTCTGGTGCCCTTTCTAATTATCCATGCTGCTTTCTCTGTAGCGTAGACAGTTTTGAGAAAACATTCCAGCAGCACTCCATGCCTTATAGAGAGAGGATAAAAATCTTTTCTCTTGAACCCTATTACTCAGCATTAATCTTCAGTATGTTGGCTGATTAGAAGAGCTCCATGATAACTCAGTCTGTACAAATTAAATATCAGTGCTAGAGAGGTAACCCAGGTATTTATTTTCTTCTCATTAGTTCCTAGTTGATGCAACTCTGTTAGGTCTCAGGTGCTACTCCTGATATGCTGTAGTGCAGCTGACAAAAAACTGTCTCAGACAAGTAACACCATTCTTTAGGATCTTGGTTATAGAACCTCTGCACAGGAAGAGCCTTTGGTCAGTACAGTACCATGGGAGTAAACTTGGGACAGCCTGGTGATGCCTCCATCTGACTACTCTTCAAAAATTTTTCTACTGAAGGCAGCAGAAGAGTGCATTGTCAAACAACAAACTTAAGCACAAGAAGCAAACAAACAGTGGAAGAGGTCATGAATGCATTTTCGTTTTAAGTGTTTCAGCATCTTTCTATGAGATCTCACAGCAGATTTGAAAATGCCAGCTTTCATGAAGGAATCTTAACAGTCTTATTGGTTATCATTGTAGGCGCAAATAAGAGTTGGTTGTTATAATAATGTGTCAGCATAAGCAGTCAGAAACAGAACTTGTCAGTGAAATGCTCTATTTCCTTTTCTGTCATACTAAATAATCAGAGTCTAAAATATCATGCATCGTGCACAACAAGCCTTGAGATGCTTGCTTACTGAAAAGGCTGCACCTTCCTGCAGAGCACTAGCATATACAAGCTGACTAATTTTAGCTATCCATGACTTCTGCTAAAGAAATAATTAGTTTTCAGGCTCAGAGAATACAATTTGGTAAGACGTTATAAGTATGTACAATAACAGCAGCAAACTTTAAATCACTAAATATTTGCAGAACTTCTGGCAAATATACTCTACTTGGTACAGTGATTACCTGCCTACTAAAATGTTTGCATACTTGCCTGTTTTTAGTATCACCCTTTGTCTGCTCAGCGTAATACAATGTTAAATCATTTTTCAGTGTAATCCTGTAAAGGACAATTGTCTGCTGTTTGAGCTACAGCAGCTAAAGCTAAGCTTAATTATAGAGAGGAATAAAAAGAAGGGCAACCCAGGACTGAACTCCCTGGGAGTGTCTGCCAGCATAGGTGACTGTCACAGTGGTAACCAGGAGCAGCTCCAAGGTTAGCATCAAAGTGAGATCCTGACACTTCCCACAGAGGAAGCATGCAGCTGGGTTGAGCCTGATACATTACCGAGGTGTCAGGCATGCTCACACAAGTGAAATGGCAGGCAGAGGTGGAAGGCAAGAAAAGCTGAAGGGTTTCTCTGGAAGGTTCCTTTCCAGAGTTCACTGAGTGCCTGTTTTCTGTTTGTGGTTCCCAGGTCCAGGTTCACCTTGATGCTTGTTCTCCTGTACAGAGGTCACAGAAGCTGGCAGTACAGCCAGCATCCTTCAGCGACTTACAGAACTGTTGCAAAAAGATGTGGGGCATTTTTGGGTATATTTTCTGTTACATCAGCTGCATGTACGTTTTGAAGTTTGGATTAAATGACAGAGTCCCACTTCTCAAACCTTGTTTATTTGACAGGCATTGATTCAAACATTTCATGTAGATTTTGGTTCTTGGATGCAGCTCTGATTACAGCTTTTGAATCTGAGATTGCCAGACAGTAACATTTTGGTGACAAAATGATCAATTTCGACATTTTTGGAGCACAGTTCACTGTGTGAATTACTGCACTAAAATATATTTTGCCATACTAAATAGACCACACTTCCCATTCTCTTGAACCTTGTGCAGTCTTTTACACTTACGCAAAGTGGATATTAAAGGCCATTTTATTTTGGCATCCAAATCACTTCATAAAATTGAAATAGACAGATTCATACCTCCAATACTTGTGCATTAGGAGCTTTCATGCACATTTATTCCACCAAAGCACTTTTGCACGCTTCTTACCTGTGCATTCCCATCAAGCGATCTCATTGAATTTTAAAAATGACACAATTTTACCTCCATTTAAAAATGTATCTTCATCCAAAACCTGCAAATAGAGGCTTTTGGTCCTACTACCCTTAGGGAAGCTGTCCCTGATACTGCTTTTCCACCCCTTCTTTATAGCAGCCTGTGTTACAGATATCCTATTCAGAAGGCAGATATACCAGCAGAACAGTATTGAACAAGTTCTGAAGCAGTGATGAAATACACTCCCTGATTTTGCGTAATATACATCAAAATAAGCAACTGCCTAAATAACATAGTAGCACTGAACTCCAAATATTGTTAAGAAATTAAATTGTTTTCTTGCTGGAAAAGCAGCAAAAGGACATGCTTGTCAGTGAGAATGGATATAGCATACAGTAAATAAAAGTTACGTGCTTAATATTTAATTATTGTAATTTTTCCTAATATGCTGCTTTCAATTGTTCTCCATCACAGAGCTTGGCTAATGCATCAAGGCGGGATCCTAAATACTCTGCTCTGTTTTCCTGCTTGTTTCCCTTTTAGCACACAAAGGGAAGTTTAGTTTAGTGACTTTCTGCACAGTGAAACCTCATGTGAGGGAATCTTAGAGGAGCAACACAACCTTTCCAAAGTGCCATCAAACATATATGCTGAGCAGCATGCAGATTACTCTGAGTTTGGCAATGGTGCTGGTAACGCACTCAATCATCTCACGTCCTCCCTGTTCTGAGAATACTTCAATCCCAAGTTTGTTCTGAGCATTAAATTGGCCTTGAGATGAAACAGCTGGCTGCGTCTCCTTGGAGGGAGGCCAGCTAACTATTAAGGAAGGCATTAGATAGCCTAAGCAATATTCCTGATCTTGTCCTTTTATCTGGTGTCCCATGACACAAAGAACGATCTCTTTCTGGAAGCTATGTCACAGTGTGTGAATATATTAGATATGCTGGTTAAGCCACTTCTCTTCTTTCCCCTTGCTCAATAGCCCCATTCCTATCGTTAAAGCAGTTTAAAAAGCTGCTTTGAAAGAACACTGACCCCAAGTAAAACCTTTAGCTAGGACTGCAAATATACTACTCTTGGAATACCCAAGTAACCCAAGAGCTACTATAATACACAAAAATGATCAAAAAGGTGACTAAGAACAGTAGCCTTGTGCTGTCAGCATCGACTGGTGAAGCAAGGTGTGCATCCCCATAGCACGAGATGCCAGATGAGAGCATCTCCACTTCACTCGTAACTCTCACATCTGTATCATTTAGTCTCAATTTCCTTCAATAATAAGACCCACAGTTACAAAATAGAGGTGTGGAGAAAATCACTTCAGTTTTGCTAGAGCAAAATATACAAATGGATGAATATTTCTTCAGAAATCCTGACCTTTTCTGCTTTTCTTCAGATTCAGAATAAAATACCATTTCAAATGATTGCAGCCTCTAATGAGACAGAACGACTGTCCTCTTCATGGCTCCTTGCAGATGATTCAATGAGTAATTATGCATGACAGCAAAATTTTTGAAAATGGCAGATTGAAACACTCTGATACTTCTCTCACCATGTTGGAATCATTCATGGTTAAAAAAATATTCTTTTAACAAGCTCAGTAGTTTAGTGTTTATTAAAATCCAGAGATCAGTGGGTTTGGTTAATATGGAATGCCTCTGGGGACCATACACTCTCATAAAATAGAAGCATTCCTACAAGCTGTGTGCTTGATACTCAAATGAAAATTTTAACCTTTCAGAGAAAAAAAAAGTACTCCTCCCACCCTCCCCTGGCTTCCCTCAAGAATCCACTTAATCATATTTTGAAATCTAATAGGTTTTAGGAGTGATAACAGTAGTCTGGGTTGCAGCAATAGAAAGAAACAGATTGTTCTAACCTTTAACAAAAGTGAATGCGAAGGGCAATTAATTTGTGAGGCTTTCTGGAGTCAGAGATTAAATCCTAGCTCCCTTGAAGTCTATAGTTTCAGCTTCTATTGAGATTGTGCAGCAAGGATCACAACCCAGCTCCTGTTTTATTCCTACAATAAGCAACCTGAAGTTATGTTATCACTAAATAAGCTGTCCCCACATAGAAGAAATTAGTAATTGCATGGTACAAGTTGAATGGAAGCAAGAATTTAATACAGAAATGGGGCAAGTTCCTGTCCTGTGTTTTGCAGCAGATTGAAGTAGATAATCACCATGGACTTTCTAGTTTTAGTCGTAGGCCACGAACAGAGGAACCTACTCATAGGAGAGTCCCTGGAGGACTGGAGTACCAGCACTATTGAGCTCCTGTAACAGCAGAACAAATAGTATGCAAATAGCTGCTTTGAAAAGCTTGTTCCAATACACGTTTTCATTCCCACCAAAGGGCACTTCACAGCAGCGGCTTTGATCAAGCAGACTTTGGTGATAACTTTGATTATTCTTTTCCTCAGTAAATTGTTCTATTGTTGGGGTTAACCTTAAATTGACTACATTCACCGGGCTGTGAGGTTTCCATAAATTCTGTGTGCATGTTACAGAACATCTATAATTTGAACTAGGGAGAAAGACAGGACGGAGGTGCCTGGGGAGAGGATGGGTGCAGAGCAGAGGAAGATCTGGCAGGAAGCATTTCTTCGTTCTGGGCTTGTGCAGAACAAGCAGCTGGGTTACAGAGCACTCAAATCACTGTTAAACATCATGAATTTTCATGAACTGAAATGGGGGGTGCCATTTTTAGCACTATGAGCTATTTTCTAGTGTGCTGTTGCATACAGCCCAGAATAGATTTGTTTTCTATATTATGAAGTATTCTGCATCTTTTTTTCTCTTATGTAGGGCTATCATGCAATAGGATTCTGAGAGTTTTCCTGTTGAAATCACTGGAAGTTTGTGACAGACTTAGAAAAAAAAAAACAACAAGAATGAGCAACCTTGATGTACAAAAATGTCACCTATTTTACTGAGATAAAGCCTGGAATAAATGAATTTGTCTCTTTGATTCAGATATATCTTTAACCTTCACAACTCATTTTGATCCCTTCCATCCCTTCCATTCTGCCTGTGCTGAAGCACTGCTGCCTCTACTTTGAGTGAGATTCTTCACATCCTAGAAGTGTCACAACTTTCAAGAGTTGAGAAGACAGAAAGAAGATGCAGCAAAATGATTTTAAAAGCCTTCATTTTAAACTTCCTTTTAAATTCTAATGCAAAAGAAAGCCAACATACAAGAAAACACTAATAAGTATGGGAGGACTGCTAGTAATGGACAGTATTAAATCAGTATAGGTATATTTTCCTGTTGAATCACACACGGCACTGTAATCCACTTGTACACATTTTACTAGTAACTAGTAACCAAGGCATCATGTCACAGAATGATAGAATGGCCTGGGTTGGAAGGGACCCCAAGGAGCATCATGTTGCAACCCCCCCGCTGCAGGCAGGGCCACCAGCCTCCAGATCTGGTCATGATCAGGCTGCCCAGGGCCTCATCCAGTCTAGCCTTGAACACCTCCAGGGATGGGGCATCCACAACCTCTCTGGGAAGCCTGTGCCAGTACCTCACCACTCTCTCAGGAAAGAACTTTCCCAACATCTAACCCAAACCTTCCCTCCTTCAGCTTAAAACCATTTCCCCTTGTCATATCACTATCTAGCCTTGTAAAAAGTTGATTTCCCTCCTGTTTATGGTCTCCCTTGAAATACTGGAAGGCTGCAATGAGGTCTCCCTGCAGCCCTTCTCCAGGCTGAACAAGCTCAGCTCCTTCAGCTTGTCCTTGTAGGGGAGGTGCTCCAGCCCTCTGATCACCTTTGTGGCCTCCTCTGAACCCTCTCCAACAGCTCCACGTCTTTCCTGTGTTGGAGGCCCCAGACCTGGACACAATACTCCAGATGGGGCTTCACGAGGGCAGAGCAGAGAGGGACAATCACTTCCCTGTCCCTGCTGCCACCCCTCTGCTGATGGAGCCCAGGATACCATTGGCCTTCTGAGCTGCAAGAGCACACTGCTGGCTCATGCTCAGTTTTTCATCCTCCAGGACCCCCAGGTCCTCCTCTGCAGGGCTACTTTCAAGAAGTTCTTCTCCCAGTCTGTATATATACCTGGGATTACTCCGACCAAGTGCAGAACCTTGCACTTTGCTGTGTTGAACCTCATTCAGTTCACACGAGCCCACCTTTCGAGTTTGTTGAGGTCCCTCTGGATGGATCCTTTCCTTCTAACATGTCAACTGCATCACTCAGCTTGGTATCATCAGCAAATTTGCTGAGGGTGCACTCAATCCCATCATCTATGTAATTGATGAAGATATTGAAGAGCACCGGTCCCCAGACAGACCCCTGGGGGCACCGCTCGTTACCAGCCTCCACCTGGACATAGAGCCATTGACCACAACCCTCTGTCTGCGGCCTTCCAACCAATTCCTCATCCACTGAATAGTCCACCTTCCAAATCCTTCTCTCTCCAATTTAGAGATAAGTATGTGGTGAGAGACCACATCGAAGGCCTTGCGAAAGTCCAGGTAGATGACATCAGTCACATTCCCTTTGTCCACCGTCACTCCATGGTAGAAGGCCAGCAGACTGGTCAGACACAACCTTCCCGTGGTGAAGCCGTGCTGGCTGTCTCATAGCAATCTGTATATCAGTTATACCCATGTAAACAACATATTGTCGCTTCTACTGGAGAGGCATTTTTAAGGTTTTTGGACTTTCTTAAAGCTGACTACATTTAAGAGTTTAGGATTGTGATATGCCCCTGAACGTTTTGATGATAAATATCCATTTTAAAATTTAACTTTTTAGTTGATATAAAGAAGATCTAATCATAAATACCCCAGGTGATGAGTATAGCTGCAAGACTCTCTTTTTTTGGTCCAGCAGCTCTGTAGTTTCTAGATCTAATCCTCTACAGAAAATAAAATGTCATTGCAGCAGATTGGAATGACATCAGGCCTTTCTTTTTCCTTTGCAAACAGTTATAGTGATCAAAGAGCCACAGGATGGGAGGATTTCAATGTGCCAAATATCCATCTCGTTTGGCACTGCCCATTTCTCTAGATTTTTGCCTGGGTTGAATTCAATCAAGATCTTATCTGGGAAGCCTCAAACTTCAGGACTGTGAAATTTGGCTTCTGTAGCTTCACTGAAGGAATGACCTAACACATTGCCCATGAAGTGCTCTCTCATGGTTTTAATGCAGAATTGCAAAACAATTTTGCATCAGTGGGAGATGAGGTGTGGTGCGCAGGAGAGCACAGGAGGCATTCCACGTAGGCATTACGCATTATTACTGCAGACTGAGGAGAGCGCTGCTGGCTTATTAATTCTTAGCTGTGTTGTTAATCTTGGATGCTCTCTTGTTCTGTGATCCTGCTAGGTTTCCATTTAACACTGCCCTCCTTAATATTCCTTTTTTTCAGCTTGTTTTTGCTGGAACACTGCTGCTCTCTAGCTTTCAAAAGCTTCTTGTATCTCCTGACTTTTTTTTTTTTTGAAAACATTTTCTTCACACACTTCACTAATTTCCTATTCAAATTAAACTGAAACCTTAGTATCAGTGTCCAAGTGAAAAATGCTGCATTCCTTTTGCACACTTAAAATGCAATAGCAAGAATTACCCAATTTTGAAAGGCAAATGATCAAAAGCTCCTAGGAGCAAAGATACCGATGAGGCACAAGTGTTCATAGCACCTGGGAAACATGCAGTTCTTGTGGACACAGTTCTCTACTCTGAGCAGTCAAAGCTGGCATTTGTATATATGGGGAAAAGGCTGCCTGCATGTGAACAAATCACACATTTTCACTGTTTTTCCTACTTTCTGGAATGGTGAACAATCCACCATGACCACCACCCACGCTGGAAGCTACCCCCACACCTGAGCAACTCATCTGCCTGCATCAACAGTATGAAATGTCACTGCCACTTGCTCCAAGGGTAACTGCAAGGCCTCAGACTTTGGGTTCTGTCCTCTGGCTCTGCAGACACTGGTTTTTGTCAGCAGCACAATCCATTTGTGCTGTGGTGCTCATGCCAAGAGGTGGCAGGGTGAGAGAAACACCAGCACTGGGAAATTCAGTGACTGTGGACTAAGTGGGATTTGTAGGGAACACCTGACACAGCCGAACACTACCCATGATCACCAGAACAAGTGTCAAAGTTCTGTGTAAGACGACATGAGGCTCAGTCAGCTTAAGGAAAGAACATCTCAAAATGGGTTGCAGAGCTCTGCTTATGACATTTATTGCCCAGATGGGATGGATGCACTTCTATTCCCCTGCAGACCTAAGGAGCAGCTCCCCATCTCGAAGTCACAGTGATGACTCAGAAACCACTGGGATCAATAAGCTGACTGTCATTTCCCAGATCTAAAGACAACTTCAGAAGCCTGAACAAGGAGAGAGGTCTTGTCCTTTACACAACCAGACTTGTCACCAAGGCAGAGCTCTTTGATCTGGATCACTGCACAATGGTTTCTTCTGACCTTCCCTCCCACACACAGGCATCCCTTAGGACACTGTTCCAAGTAGAAGCTTTCAGCTCAGTTCATATTCTCAGACCTTTCTTGTGAGCTCCTACAGCCTTGATGCACATCTTCCACTTGAATGAATAATCTGAGAGCAAAATTCACCTTTCCTCACACCCTTCCAGTGAAAAGACACATTCAGATCTGTATTTGATACCTTACTGTCAATTCCTTTAGGCCCAAGGAGAATTGTAATTAGAATTATCAACTGTATTGTGCAGCTTACAATTTACCATGGTCTGACAGCATCCACAGTGTGTGTAGAGGGTTAAGAGCCTCAAGGCAGAGCCTGGGACAACCTACACAGTGTCTACCCTGGCTTTTACCTGGCTACAGGGAACTGTGGATACAACTCCTCCCATAAAGGAGAGGAGAGATGCTGCATGAACTCTGTCCTCAGTAAACGGGAGACCACTGATGTACATCCCTGGCTGAACTTCATAGTACACAGTATGTTATGAAAAGGCAGGTGAAACTGGGACCAAGTGGTGACATAAAACGAGGAACCCCTAGATTATTCACTTGAAACAGCCCAATCATTACCTAGATTCCTGCTTCCTCAGTGCTATTTGTGAACAGAATGATTCAGAGCTTAGGAAACAGATTTATTTATGATTGGGTAAAATTGACTTTAACTGGATGCAAAATCACCGATGTTGAGAATTACAGTAACAGAAGTTCGACTGACCAAAGGCTCCCAGTACTCCCACTGCTTGCACGGCCAAATGCAATGACAGTATCCTTGAAGGTGGCAGACTTAGGCAGAGACAGAAATAGAAAAGCTTGTCTGCAACTTGAAGTTTTAAGGCAGCCAACAGTGCCCTCCTCTGGGTTCTTGCTCAATTTCTTCCAGTAATGCAGGCATTGATCCCGGTGGCTGTAAACGTGTATGTTTTGCCATCAATTTACCATTCTACATAGAGTTATGTTTGTAGCATGAAGCAACAATGAGGAAACAAAGCCTTCCAAAACTGTTACTTTCAATATCTGGAACTGGATATCAGTCAGACTACTGGGAGTTGTATGAATAAAATCCTTGTATAATTTGGATTTTAGACAGTCACTTTGTGAGCTGGTCTGACAGTTACTCAGCACCCAACAGTAACAGAAGTATTACAATGTCTTCATTTAAAAGTTTATTATTAAGAGACAGATAATGTATGGCTACATCACATGAAAAAAAAAAAGATATCTGTGCACTATGCAGACTTTATGAAAACACCTCCTCATTTTATTATGAGAACTAAATAAAAATCCCCAATAATATGAGAAATAATTTCAGAGCATTTCTAATCTGACATACATATTTTTGCAGATTTACAGACTTCAGTACAGAGGCTCTAGGCATCCTAACGCCTCGGTCTCTAGGCCATGGTGCAGCATGATTATGCCATATAGTAACACAGGCAAAAATTCCCACTGAAATCTTACACTGTTTTCATTTCAAAAACCATCTCAGGAGCCTCGGATCCCTTCCTGAATTTACATCCCTCTAGTCTGGTTCATTGCCATTGAGTCTCCCCTGTGAAGTCCCAAGAGAGCTTCTCTACATCGTGTCTTTCTGAGTAACTGTGAAATTCATTTCCACTTCACCTTCAGATTTAACCTTCACAGTTAAACCCCAGCTATGTTAAAGACACAATAAAGCTTCAAAAAAAGTGCTTGTAAAATGAGCTTGTAGTTCAGACCGCAGTTTTTAAAGTTTTCAAAGGTTAATTAATCACAATGGTGACAGATATTCCTTTCACAAATTGTCAAGCAGCAGAATTGAGCCTATCCATGCACTCAACATAATTGAAAGACCAATCCAATAATGAGTGGACAGTGACAGAACAGCTGCCAACAGCAAGTGATAATCAGAAACAAACAGATGGCGGACAGCTATGAGAGAAAAATAAAATTTGATGGACACAATTGAAATGTAGTGAAAAATAATCACAAATATTGACATCTCTCTTCAAATACAGAATCCTTATAACAAGAGTAATGGCTTATTGCCCATGTTTACAGACAACTGCAAGAATTGATCTGAGGATGGGCAGAAGGCTGATAAGGGGAAAAAAAAAGCAAGAAAGCATCTGAGGAGGTGAGATTGTTCAAGTTATAAGAATTGGGGGTGGTTGGTTGTTTTTTCCTTCATGTTTTGGAGATCAAGTTGAAATGAAAACTCAGCATTTCTGCCTTGTGTGAAAACAAAAACAACCTCAGAAGAACCACAACACCAAGAATGATTGACCCATCTGAAATAAGCAATATACAGATCTGCCCAAACGTCCTCCTTCAGACAGAGCTAATTGCCCCTGCTGGCATGGCCATGCAGACACACCATGCTGGGAGCTGACCACGTCGGCTCCGAGGATGCTGACACGCAACTAGCTGCAGGCTCACCGTGTTGTCAGTGATCTGCACTGGCAATCTGTTCAGATTCTTATTTGCTGAAGTTTTGTGAAAAAAAGCACAAGTTTCTGTTCTAATGGAACATTTGCTCATTGTCAAGAAAAAATAAAGTGTATCTGATAAAAACTTTTATATACACCCACAATAAAAGCAAGTGGTACCAATAGACCAAATTACAGATTACAGAGATTTCTTGACTTGCTTTAGAAAGACAAACCCAATGCCTGTTCTGCAAAGGAGAGATCAGCCCCAGAATGCACTTTCATTTCTCCTGAAGCCCAGCCTTGTCTCATGCAACGCTTAAAATCTAAGAAGGTTTAGGGAAGAAAACTAAATTCAGATAGGAAAGTTTTATAGCCACTCATTTTGGGATTTTCAGTACTCTATAAATCCCTCCCAGCTTCATCTCCTGGTCAGAAATCTACCCAAGTACAAACGCATCCAAGGTATTTCCAGCGCAGACTGGACAGAAGGAAAAAACAGAGTTTAACTTAGGTCTGACCAAAAGTGTTTCCCCTGCTATGAATAGCACTTGAACATAAGGACACAACATGTTTTTTTTCCTACTGGTTTTAACACAAATCTTATCCCTCTAAAGACTTAGGCTACACATAAGCACTCTTTTCCCCTGCTTGAATTTCAATTTTCACAGTAATTCCTTCTGAATCAGATACCTGAGTTTTAGTGAGGGACTAAACAACAGTAATTACCATCTAAATCCCAAGCAGATAGGAAAGTTCGATTTCTCAGGGCCGTAAGAATAAAACATCAAAGTCAGTAGCTTTTATCCTGGCAAACCTATGCAGTCAGTGCTGGGGAGCATCTTGTGCAATGAGATGCTAGTGTCAGAGCTGACTTTTAATGCTACTGACTACAAAAGCTAAAACATGCTGATGCTTCTGCACTAAGCAGCTTTCACATTGCAAGTAGGAGGGGGGGCTATTTTTATCTCCAGGTATTACACAGAGGCATTAAATGCTGATGTTAGAGGGGACAGCATATGATTAGCTAAAAGCCAGACACGGGTGTTCTTGTAACGACAGCTCTCGTACTATGTGTCACTTGCAAATGGAAACGTGGCTAAAAATACACAGCAATGAGATAAAAATATATTGTGCAAAAATACAGAGCTAATCAAAAGGTCCAAGAGAACATAGCAAGACACTGCTGTGTTTCTACAGCAGCACAGAATCACCTTGATCAGATAAAAAACGATACTCTTCAATGGAGCCCCCTGGATGGCTTCAACACTCTCTGAAAGAGACTCCAGCAGGGGTGGTAGGGCTTCAGGGTGGTAGGACAGCTCCAGAACATTTCTTAGGAACCAGGTGGTCATAGCTGGACTGCATCCTACAGATTGCTCTGTGACCCACCGCAATGAGCACTATGAGAACTTAGCGTGACACCACTGGATTACGACTCATCTGGAGGGTTTGCCCTCACACTGATCTCAAGAACAAGGAGAGCTGTTAGAGCAGATGTATGCCCATACAGTGGCTTTGCAAGAGTTTTTGTTAGCACTCACAGGAGCCTGAGCCAGGTGGTGCTGCCCATACACGTATCAGGCAGAATGAGGGGGCATTTAATTTATTAGTTTTTGGTTTTGTTTTGCCTTTCCCAAAGAATAAAAATCGCTTGTTAGAAAAACTCGGAGCTGTTAAGTTTTGCTAAATTTTTATTAACTACCAAGGATGTATTCTCTGTGATGTTCCTGTGCCTCTGCCCTGCGGGATTCTGCCCAGGGAGCTGCCTACAGGCAAATCTCTTTGCATTCAGACTGGGCAGCGGCAGGCAGAGCACTAGAGGGCACCAGCACCCCGCACAGACAGAGGAGATCAGCAAGAAAGATCCCTCCTGACTGCTTCTGCAATGGGCACAGGAAGAAAATATTGCAAAGGGAATAGTAATATAAAAAAAAAAAAAAAAAATCAAAGTTTGGTTTATCTGGCATGAAAGCCTCTCGGTTTATACTTCCTCAACCCACGGCCGGTGGCCAGGAACATGCAACATTACAGAGCAACGGAGGATAGAAAATTCATCATGTTAAAATTATAGGGAAGTTTAAATAGTGCTGCCCACTGATTCTTCCATGCTGCTTCATTTTTGAACAGGAGAATGGTTTCTCCAAATTATCAAAGGCAATTAACAAACACATGATAGCAAAGAACAGTTGCAGCAGGAGCTGTTATATCAATATATATTTATCCATCCAACTAGATTTCTAGTGCCTGAAGCGTGAAAGCACAGGTCATTTATGATGGCTTACTTCATTGAGTACTGGGCATAGCAAGTACTGGGAAATGCCATGCTTCTCTTCAGTTCATCACCTAATTTCCCACTTTCATCATATCCTAAATTTCCTGCTCTCACCAATATCATTCCTCAGGTCTGACTGCATCCTGCAGCAGAGATGAATTAAAAAAGCACAATCCCGCTGCTGTTGGGTGTTTTGTGCTTCCTTGCCCTCTGCCCACCCCTGGTGGCACACGGCCTCCCATTGCTGTGTGCTGGTGGAGACCTGGGGAGGTCTCCAGGGAGCTCTGGCAACAGGAGTACCAGAGAAAGCAACAAGGGCTGTCCTGCACTGACTCATTCTGTTGTAATGATTGCAAGTTATCTTATGGGGAAAAAAGAAAATAGAGGGGCTTTGATTACGCAGTTGATTAGGAATCAGATGAATTCCCATTAATAAGAAGAAATATTTGCAATGTGTTTCAGTCAGGGACTAGCGGACAGCTTACACAAACTGGTGCAACTAAATAACACTGGAAGAAAGGGCAGAGGCAGTGACTTCTACTTAATTATTGAGAATACTTTGAAGTTTCTGAAAGTAAATTTTAAGAAATTCCATTTTAACAAAAAGTACTCTGCTTCCCTTTACTCATTCAATATTCAACTTCAGCACCAAACAATTAACATTCTCCTTCTGAGTTAGATGATTTTTAATAATGCATTAAATTATTCCTTTGGGTTTGTTGAAAACGCGTAGCACATACAACAGTTTCCTTCGGTGCTCGTTTTCTCAAAGCTGCATGCTGATTACCCAGGCAGCATCTGACCAACACTATTTACATTCTTACAAGTGAAAATCTCACTCAATGACCAACAGTCACACTGGGATCTTAATTGCAGTGGTCAGTGCGTATCAGTTTGGAGCCTCTTCGCTGAATGAAGTCAAGATGACACTTACTAGCACTGGATATGTGTTTGGCAGATTAATCCCTTGTTGCAAGCAATATATCCAGCTGAACTGTTTCCTCTTTCCCTTTAGGAAGGAACTAGCTGTGGTGGGAGTGCAACCCATGTGCGTCAAGTGACACACACGAATACTGCAAGAAAGTGACTGTCAGTTTTTGGACAGAACTGTGATTCCTGTCTCAGGCCTGGATGGGGCAGCGATGAAGTGGTGTGAGATACCTGGGCTAATTGCTTTCTCTTGCCAGTGACTGTGGAAATGTGGGATCCACAATTTCTATTAAATGAGATCAAAGCTTGTTTTATTTCCTCCCTTTTCCAGTTTTCAGGAGACTATATTACAGTATGCCTTCTCTAGATTGCATAGTAACAAAAAATCTGTAATTTTCCTTGCAGGACCTTCTATTTGGGAAATAAATCCACTTCAGTTTCACGTACGGAGCAGATAAATGGTACTCAGGGTCTTGAATTCTGCTGTATGAAGCCAGAAGTGATTTGTGACCCTTTTATTCAGCTCAGAGAACGCACTCTTACAGCAGCACAACGCAATCAGCAGGGGGCCCAGGCTGAAAGGCTTCTGGGTTAAACTGAATAGTCTGGGGACAGCAATTTCTGGAGCACAGAGGAACTCCGAAGCTCCCTTTGGTGCTGCTTCCTTAGACAGGGACATGGATCAGCTGCTGAGCTTTATCACCTCTGGTGCCCTCCAAAGCTTCCTGGGATGGGGCTGCCTGGGAGCTGGGTAGCTGCGTGGTAAAGGGACTTCCTATTTACTGCATTTGCAGAAGTCTAAAAAATCCTGTGGGGAAATATAAATAAAGGTATAAAAAAGTGAGAATGATCTTATTTTCCAATAGTGCCTTGCACAATTCAGGACTGGCTTCCTGCTAATCCCTGTGAGTTCTGCTCTCATTTGTATGACATGGCCCTCAGGATCTGACATATGTGCCAGCCTGTAAACCTGCAATCCTACCTTATTTCTACAATAATTTAGAAATATTGCTATGTAGAATTCTCAGTTATCTTTGCAGATATGCTGGAGTTTGCAATAGAGAAAAGTTACAGATCTTTCTTCCCAGATTTCTTGAAAGGCAGACAGCAAAGCTATTTATATCTCAACTCTAAGCCTGGCTATACACTATTTCAGATTTTTTAAAAATTTCATTCCAGCTTTGAGCTGTCCTTTCATATGTTTTCCTCTGTTTCTTTATGGGATTTCTCAGACTTACTGGATTGCCATGAATATTTGCTTTTGCTCACCTGTAATTATTATTCTTCCCATATTTTTAGGATGGATAGCTCTCTACTATTAACATCACCCATGCTAAAAAGGAGAAACTAAATTGAGTATAAGCCACATTTTGGGTATGTGACATCAAGATGAATTCTAGGCTTAAAAGCAGTGTTGGAAAAGATATTAACTTTATAACCTAATGTTAGCTGTACCACCTTGCATTAAAAATATGAGCAGTTCTTAGCTCTATAGGGAAAGCTTTATTAAAGTGAAAGCATGGAAACTTGCATAGAAGAAATTAAGGATATAAACATAATCTTCAACCAGACTTTGAAAATTTCAGAAAGTTACATGCACGCTTCCTGACAGACTTGTTCTAATATCACTATTTTACACTGTGGATATTAAATAGAAAGGCCTTCCTATTTTAATATTCTGTTTTTCTTCAAGAGTTTTTGCTTCCTTTCCAAGATTTATGAGGCTCGTTCAAGGTTTGAACAGCAAATTCCTTTCATAAAGAGCATTGACATTTCACTTTTCTTGGCAAGTCTTGAGGACAAGGCTGACTGCATGCTGTGAAATAAGAAATGTAAAGCTGCCCAGGTTTGGAGGAAGAGGAGGAAAAGGTATTTGAGGGAGAAGAGGACCAAGGAAGGTAAAGATTATAATGAAGTCACATCTTTTTCTTATTTTTCTAAGAATGAGACCCAAAGACTACAATTAATCTCTACATCTCTCGATTTCACTATTATCATTTATTGAAAAGAGACCCTAGTCTATTAATAAAAGTAAAGGTCTGTATTTACAGAAAACTACTCTATAAATTCTGTTATTGTGATGCTTGGACCCATTTTTGTAGTTACGGATATTAATTAGCCAGAAGTATGTATGAGCATCTTTTAACAACGCTGTCTAATCACAAAATGAAATCACATCCACCGTTCATTTCTTTCTGCCTTATAACTACTATACTTCTTTCTTCCTCAAATGAATAATGTATACCAAAGAGGCTGCTATCCCAGAGATAAGTTTCTGCAAGTTTTGTGAAAACGGACAGGCAAGACGACTTGTTAATGCCCCTGCTAAGGAAAGAGCGCGGCAGAAACAACACCTGGATATCAGAAAACCCAAATGAGAGACTCTTCTCAAACAGCCAAGAGCTGTGACAAATTGCAGTCAGAATTGGAGTTTTATTATGCTTTAAAGAACTTGCTCTTCAGGCACGAGCGCTTTTCTTTTTTTTGATGAATGTTGTCTCTGTTGTCTAAGGAGAGAAGGAAGTCATGTTGAAGTTCTGGTTAAATTCTGCTAAGAAAAGTCTTGCTCTGCCTGTGTGAGGCCGGCACAGTGCTGCAACCCTTCTGCAAAGCAATCAATAACTCACTTGAAGGAAAGTTCCTCAATTCTGAATTTCCTCATACTCCTATTGCCCAAGGCTGTCTTGTTGGCACAACTATGACATCCATCATCATTAGAGAAAGGGAATATCCACTTCTGAACTTCAGAAAGAAATGATAGGTTTTCAAAATGGAGCAATCAGATGGGAGTCCCCTGTGCCAAGGGCCACCTGTGCAGCCTGTGCCCAGCACTGCCCCTGTGCAGAGCCAGGAGCCCGGCAAGCGTGGCTTCAGAGCACACCTAGGCATGTAGTGTGGGGCTGCAATTAGAACATGCTCCCCTTCACAAGGCACTTTGCACTGATTCCAGATTCCAAGGGATGTTGTAATTCCCTAGAAACAAAAGCATGTTCTCTGCTCCTCACGATAGGTGACATCTCCAATAGAAATTGAATTTCTCTCTGTGCTAGGAAGTCGCATTGTTGTCACAGACTTCTCTCCTGTGGCATGCTCAGAGGTGTCTGAGGAGGTGCTTACTGCTCTCTGTTCATTAGATACATGTACACTCAGAAGCTTTGAATAGCATCTGCTTTTTCTGACAAGCTAAGATTTGCTCATTGCCCAAAACAGACGCACGGTTGTACATCAGTGGTGTAAGGGTGACTACACAGAGAGCAAGGAAGTGAGATGAGAAACCTTGCTGATGCTCGTAACACATCCTCAGTCTCTCAAGTTTCTGATCTGGAGAACTGCCAGGATAGTGGAAGGAGACAGGGAGACATGTGAAGAGTGAGGGGAAGGAAATTAACAGAAAGCTAATTATAGTGGATTTCCACAAGGAGAATCACCATCTGCTTCAGCAGGCACACAGACAGAATATGCACCAAGAGAAATGGGAAATAGCCTCACATTTCACCCCTGCCCTGGGATGTGGATGACCATCTCCACACAGAATGAAGTAACAGGTTTTCCTTTAAAAAGTCAAGTTCACCATGAAATCACAGAAAATAAGAGATGAAAGTCACCTCAAGTGTATTTTGTCCATGTCAAAGCAGGATCAGCTGCTCCTGCAGCACTCCTGGCAGAAGCTCAGGAAGATGACAGCAATGGAGGAGGATCTGCAGCCCTCCAGGTAGGGGATGTCAGCACTTAGCTCTGCTCAGCCCTGAAACACTTCCCATAACCAGAAATGCCTTTGCTGTAGCTCAGACTCCTCATTTAAATACCAGGGAATTTCATGCCTCAGCAGAAGTTCCCGTAAGCAGGAATTGACTTGTGGGTATAAGTGCTTAAAATCAGACACCTCCTCCAGCATCATGCTGAGTCTGGGTTCACATTAATTCCTACTTCTCCACTCTTCAGCCTCTGCTCACGAATCCCCACCTTCCCCAAATGGCTGTGGCACTGACTTCTAACTACACACTGCAGCCTATGACATTTTGACAGGAAATAACACCTGCTGGTCAAGTAGTAGAAATTAAATTATTTCCATTCATGGATTTTAATTTACTTCCTATGGAGTGATTTTTTGCATCCCAGCAAGTTAATGCCAAAGTCAATAATGACTGCCATCATCATTTCAGCGTTTGGTTCAGTTTCCTGAATCACATCTGTAAAACAAATCTGTTATTGTCATAAAATTCATGTGCCAGTTATTTGATTAACTCCCTGCAAAGCCACCATCATTCCCGACCACAAAAATAATTGCAGCTAGCTAACTTGTTAAACCAAAGCACGACTTTATTAGCCCCTCTGCTCGAGGCTGCACGGCTTTCTGCTGCCAGTGGCTCAGCTCTGACCTGGTCATCATGCCTCATCATGGCACCCAGTGCTCTTGACCAAGCACTTGTTACCCACCAGAGTTATCACTATTTGGGGCAGCTCCCAACTGCTTTGACAAGCTCCTGTAACTGATAAGAAACCACCCAAATGCCACATTGCTCCTGTTCCTTGCAGAAGCAGATCTGCTGAGATGCCAAGCTCCATGCCTGAAGGCACAGCTGCCTTTCCTCGTGTTAGCAAAGGCTGGAGAGCAGGATATGGTTGGCTTTGCCCTTGGTCTGTTAAATCCCTCCAACCAACTCATTTCTTTCCTAGTGGAGAATTCTTTTAAATCTATAAAATGGGGACACGGGCATGAGATATTTGTCAATGATACTCTAAAAGCCACATGGACACATTTCAGGTCTGGCTACCAGTTGGTTTGCAAGCCTTTGGGGGTAGTTTAAACAATAGCAACAAAGGAAATGTTCTTTTGTATATGAGAATGCATATATTAAAGGTTAATCAGGGATTTGGTATGCAGTTTATTAACAATATCTGTTGCTTTGTCTGAAAAATGTAAGATATTGTAGTTAGATATTGTAGAAAGGACAACCTTAAGAAAAAGTAAATACACTGCATAAGTCCACCTTCCCTATGTCATAGAAAGTACAAACAGTAGTCAGAAAAGAGAATACATTTAGATAGCAGAGCATGATCCTAGGCCCCCTCCCTTTCGACATCAGGACAGCTAAAATAGTGTTATGTTCTTGAACTACAAATGGACAGGCAGTTCATTAGGTTAGGTGCTGAATTATACCAGAAAACACAAAAGTTGCAAAGTACACAGTGCACTTAAAAGCGCTGAAAATGTGATTTAAAAGGTCATGATAAATATCCTTTTCATGTAAGTGCTGTATTTGCTTTTAATTCTATAAGGAATGCCTGCAAATTGCAGCCCTTTAGATGCTGATATTAGTGTGTATTCTCCCTTGTGAACATTATAGCTACCTCTGCAGAGATGCCCAACAAAAGATAATCGGGTTTTACAGACCTTTGGTAACGACAGGTCATAACTCTCTTCGTAATTTGGCAGAAGAAATAACATCAGCTGGTGCTCTATCTATCGGCTTTAAGAGATAAGTAGTAAGGGCAGAGTAGCAGAAAATTCTGCCTAGCTTCCAAATTTTTAATAGGACATTCAGGGCAGGGTTGATTTCCACAATATGTTCAGTCTTCAGTCTTTTCTTTTTGGCAAGTGAACTGTTCTCCTTTAACGGGATTTTTAAATAACTTCATTGCACTGCTCATTTTTAAGGCTAAATGCATCAAATCACAAATCACAAAACTCATCTAGATTTAGCTAACACATTTTCTTGGGCTCTTGATCTTTTCAAGTAATCCTGGGCTGATTTAGAGTTTCCTATAAAAGTTAAGCAGCATTTCAGAGTTTCATGTGGATGTGTCACCAGAGAAGTGATTCCATTTTGTCTGCAGTTTGCTCTTTGTCACCTTTGAGCCTTGATTATAAAAATATCCATTTGCACATTGACTAGTGCTGCGTGATGAGAATTAAGGGAAATATTCACCCAATCTCTCTACATCTTTGCTTCTCTCATTTTCAGATAACTTTTACGTTCCTCAGCTTCTGGCACATGTATCGTGATGCACTGAGAGGTCACAGAAGAAAGGTGATGCAGAGACAAGACGCCCACTCTGACAGCAAAAACCCTGAGCTCCTCTACACCCTTTTCTCTCTGGGGCAGATTTCCTCAGCATTTGTGCAATCCATGTTAGCACTGCTGACTCCACCAGGGTTACTTCTGACTTGCATTGGCGTTGCCAAGGTGAGAATCAGAAACAATATTTATATGTAGATTTACTGGCTAATGCTTAGAGTGACAACAACATTTTGCAAAGCTACTGATGACAATTACATACATCAAAATAGCGTGATTAATAACTCATTATCTCCCCATTTGCTTCTTTTGTATACATGCAAGACTTTATAACCCCCTGCACAGCATACTTATCCTTCATATCTGATCTGCAAAGGCTCCTGTTTTCTTGTTTGGGATATACTGCTAGTCTGGATCAAGCTCATGGTCTTGTAAAGACGATGCACTTTTATCACTGCATAGGAAGCATTTCCTTGGAAAGAACAAACTTTGTGCTGCAAAGTGCCAGCAGTAGCAGCAGGACACACAGTGGGGAATATGCAACCAAATGTGATGTGAAGCCCTCATGCAAGTACTTTTCAGATATCTGGGCATTCTGATTTTTGTTTCAATTTTATAAACTGAAGCAATGTGGGGAAAAAAAACCTTCCTGAAATATTTCTCCATGAAAATTTCCATCAACATTGTTATTGTCTATGATTTCTTTATAAATAAAAACTACTTTTTCTGTGGTGAAACATCTCTAACAAGCTGTAATTGCAAGCTGTTCTGTGTTATAAGCTGTGTTCGCTTCGTCTAAATGCTGATATAAAATAGCTCCAGGTACAGTATTAAATAGGAAAAAAAATCATACTAATAAAGCTGTTAGTACTAATGTTTTTACAGGTTTGTACTGGTTTGGCATCTCCTAATACAGCATTCTGCAGCAGAAATGTGTCCTGGAAGAAATTAAAAAGTGTAACATACAGAAAACTCAGCCTGCCTTGTCACATTTTTCTTCTTAATATAGAAGAGAATTATAGCTATGACATATGCAGGAGGTTAAGGAATGCAAACCAAGCAAAGCAGCACGTATGACAGAAAATAGTGCAAGCTGCAAACTACTCTATTTCTACATTCATTTGAGCATCCTAATAACTTTCAGTAATAATTACTTGTATTAGAAAATGATTTTTTAAATAACAGGATGCTGAATAAATGGAGTGTGTTAGGCATGTAATTAGTTGACTCACCTAATTCCATTAACCAGCAGTAACTGTGCACCTATACCCATTTACAGCGTCATCTTCAGACTTCACTTGCCAAAATGACTGCACTAAGCATCTTATCCTTCAATATCCCCCAACTCCTATTTCAAAGCAGTATCTCAGGATGTCCATGTAAGAACTTCTGGTATTATTCCCAGTATCACACCAGAACTGGAATCCCTCCCAGTAAATGCTTGCTCCCACACTGCAAACACAGACGCTGGAATGTCTTTCCCTGGTTGCTACATAGGGCTGGGTCCGCAGAGCAATCGATAACATTCAGTTTTTATTTTAATAAAATATAAATTGAGAAGAAACGGTAACAGACCCTACAGAAAATTCACAATAAAAATTAACACTGAGGTTTCTTAGAGACACTACTTGCAGTGTGTATGAGTTAGTTACCGAGGACTCCAGCAAAGAGATGCAGATGTCCCCTCTCTCTCAGTGGTTTTCATTCCTTAGTGCAGGTTTGGGTACCCCCTGAACTAAAGTTGCACGAGTTACAAACTTTTAGACAGCAGCCTCAGCAGGCACTGTGTTCAGAGCATGAATCCTTTCAGTACCAAAACACAAAGAGAGCAAGAGCAACAAGGCATTGCTGGAGACAGCCTAGCTCTGTGCCGGGAATTCTGAGCAGCTCCAGGAGCACAAGGACAGGGCAGAGAGCAACATGCAAACACAGCAGGGTGCTATCGGACCCTCATCATCCTCTGCAAATGGGACAAATTCTGACCAAGTTCAGATAGTCCTTGCAATTATCAGAGTGTAATTAAAGTTAGTCTCTGGCTTTTACCCAAGTTTATCCAACGGTTAGACTCCAAATTTCAAAACAAACTAACTGAAGAATGAAGATCTGTTATTGAGCACATCAGTAAGTGCACACAATAGCTGGAGGGTATGTTTGGATACAAGAGGGGAAGAAATTTTGAATTTTTTTTTGGAAGGATCATTCCTTCATTTCAAGTAGTCCTTCCATGGAGGCAGAAAATTGATTCTTGACACTAACTGGAAGCTGTCCTGCCATGTTACTGGAACTGCACACATGGCTGCTGTGTAAATATTCAACATATGCACAAGAACAACAAGCGAGACTGCCAAATGTATTAACAATCTTGGGCATAATAGTACACAGTGCACAGTGAGATTAATGACCTGGGAGACAATATCATCTTCCTGAGGAAGCGAAGAAGCGCTGAAGCAAGAATGCAAACAAATTGTATCGTTTGCATAAACCCTGATCAGGCTCTAAATCACTCTGGGTCAGGGTTTCTGCAGTTTGCAAGCACCTACAGATGCAAATCCTCTATTAATTCCTTCTTTCACATCGGCAAGGTCGGAGTTCATCAAGCCCATCATTTGCTGTTTTCTGTACCATTCCTGAATCTATTGCAAAATATTCAAACAAGAAATCCAAAAGAAAACTGCTATCCATCAGAAGTTGTTGCAGTTACTCAATAAATCTTCATTCTGAATCGCATAATATAATCCTTACATTCATATTTTTCTGGCTGAAAACATTAAAATCCACAAGCATATACACCGAATTTAGCTGCAAATGCTTTTTAGTAAAATTATTGTAATATTTATGCTAGGAGATGGCATCTCACCAGCCATCTGTGAATGGCTGGAAGTAACTGCAGATCTAAATGTTTATGGCTCAGGCTGTCTAATAACACACACAAGCCCTTGTCATATCATACTTTATGGCAAAGCAGCTGGCTTTAGCAGTAAAACTCAGACAACGAAATGATACAGCCAAAACCAAGTAAAGAGATGGGAACCTGGGCATTTTCAGTCCCAGCACGTTGTTCTGTGAAATGTCACATAAGGTTCTAACAAAGCTCAGGAACTATATACACAACAAACTACTCAGGACATGCAGAAATCTGGTGTTGCTTATAATTAATGGATTATTAATTCCACTATGGTATCACCTCAAGTATCATGACGTGGTGCTCCCAACCAATAGCAAACAACATCAGGGAGATCCCATTGTAGACACAGCCTGTCCGTACCCACTGCACAGGTAGAGTACTGCTGCCACTAGAACACTAACATTATCTTTTTTCTTTTTTTTTTTTAAAAAAAAAAGTCACAGGATTACAAAACAGTGAGGAATAGTGATGTGTGTAAGTAGATATTCCCATACCTTTGCTGACAGAAGAGAACTAGAAGGAATACAAGCCCTCCACCCTCCCCCAGCACACCCACGCACCCCAATTACTAGGGAGTTGTGGTAAAAGAGGGGTTTGTGAGCCCTATCCTGGGGCTATTTCTATTCACCATCCTCAGGTGAGGTCACTCTGAATCTCCCAGCTACTTGGACTTTCAACTTCTTGTGGAGACGCTTGGACCTATAAATACTTACAGGCAGTGTGACACTGAGCTGTTTGCAGCGTGGAGGGATCACTTTGAGGGGCCAGTCCTGAAACCTGCTTTGTTCTAAACATTATCTCAATGAAGCCACACCGCTAAAGACAGGTGAAACTAGAGCATGGATTCCTCCCTGGACATTTCAGCCTGGAAAAAAAACCTGATTTTATCTCTTAGGGAAACTCAACTCTAAATAGCAGGTCAGGCAGCTGAAGGTTTGATAATGGTTATTAATTGGAGGGTCATAGCTGTTATTTTTGTGGTGCAGGTTGAAGAAGGCAGAAGATATCCATTGAGATGGAACCTTTGTGGTTCCCCTGGTGCCCCCAAATAGCCCCCCGACCCCCAGGGTCTGTGCACACGAGATGCCCTGAGCAGCTGGAGCGTGGGTACCTGTGGGGAAGGAAAGGGAAACTGAACAGTTGTGCCCAGTTATTTGCAGCAATTATGGCAGACAGAAAGGACAGTCACAAAAAAAAAAAAAAGGATCCATTTCTGGTTATGCAGCACTCATCCTATACGGTTTACCATGAGAAATTTGTATTTTCTGACATACTTTCACATTGTTCCTGTTAACCTGTTTCATTAGTTTGAGTTCTGCTTTTGTTTCACCACTGCTCGAAAAAATGGATGTGGAATAAGGCTTCTAAATATTTCCTCAAATATCAAGAAAATTCAAACCTAGATTGAAGCTTTCTATCTCAGGCCCTTTATTAAATGCAAATTGTTCTCGTTAAAAGTAGTATTCTGGAGACATATCTCCAGACATACTACTGACTTGATCAAGCCTCCTGCTGAACAAAGCTATAAATATTACTATAAATATTCATGAAGTTCATGTAAATAACATCTCCCACAGTGCTGCTGCTGCTACACAGGTGGAGTGCGTAAAAATCATTTTTTCCTAGGGAGGTGGTCCACTTCTTTATCATAGAGAAAGAAGCAAGCCATGAAGAAATACCATGGGTACCCAAGAGTGGGGGAGAGATTGATTCTCTAAAACTAGAGTGGTGAGTTCAGGAAGCAAGAGATTGCCACTCTCCCCACAACAGGGACCTCGTGTGGGTGCTGTTTCATATGGAATGACCAATTAACACTAAAAACCCCTTGGTGATCAGTGAATGATTTACTTCTGTGCCTGTGCAGTTCCACAAACTAGAGGGACTTTGGCCCACAATGGATGTTGCTGTCTTGGCGGAGGAAGGTCATAGCTGAGCCAACCAAGGCCAGGCAGGTGAGCTGGTGCTCAGCCTACACAGAGCTGCAATGCCGTGGGGAGAGGACAAGGCCACCCTTGGCTCTCGCTCCAGCTCTGCCTACCAGTGGGTGAGGGACTCATCTCCTCACCACTCTGCCAGCAACAACCCCAGCTTGTAACCAGAATAATTTTTGGCATAATTCACTACCAGGTTGGGTAGGGGGTCAAAAATGTTTTCCCTTTGCAATCCAGCCAGCCCCTCCGGTCCTGTTCCATGGTGATGCCAAGGACAGAGAGGGCAGCAAATTTCTGCTCCAGGTGAGTTCCCGCAGCTGCTTCATGTCAGGGTGGTGTTCAGCAGGCAGAATCTGAGAGTTTTATCTTGAAATAATAACAGGGCTACAGATCAAGGAAGTCACAATTCAGTGACAAGAAATTTAATGCAGAGTGAAGGGCGCCTAGAGGTTTTCCAGAACACTGAATTCAGCGCAATTAAGACCTCTAAAAGGAAAGATTCAGACCAGACAGCTCTTACTCTGTCTCCTTTTCCTTGAACAGACAACCACTGCCAGGAAGTATTTCATATCTTTGTGATCTGTTCATAATGAAGGAACACCCCCCCATGCCTCCAACCCAGACACTGCTCAGGAGGTCACTGCAGCCACGCTTCACCTCCAGCACCCAAGTTTTGTCACATGACTGAGGCAGTTCCTGAGTCACTAATGCTGCAATTTTTATCTATTATTGCACTGTGTCCTGCTTTATAGGACTCAGCATGAGAGAATAAGCTCTCTCCAGGAAAGGAGAAAGAGCGAACTTGAAGAAAAAGCTCACATAGATGAACTGCTCTGAAACACTCTCAGAAAAGGAAAACAATGGTTCCAAATTTTCACTCATTTTGTTTTTCCATTAGCAAAGTTTGAACCAAAATACCAAATCATCAACAGGGATTATCAACAGGGAAAAGAATGTTGCTTTTCTTTTGATGGGAAGCTTTTTTTTTTTTTTTTTTTTTTAAATAAAGCAAACAACAATTAAAGATTTTCCTCTTCTATTTATGTTCCAGTCTGGCTGTACAGGGCAGTGAGTCTTTAAATCCAAAGTTCTTCTAATCCTCCCCACACATGACAAGTTTCTGTAGTGATCACTCTGCAGAATATATACTCATGAGTCACTTGCAAACATCAAGCTGTAACTCATAAGTGATTTACACTTTCATTTTAAAATTTAAAATTATCCTTTAAACATTCACAAGTCTGTAAAATAGGATTTACCTGCATCACTCAGGTATCTTATCTGAGGAACTTGGAAATGTGGAAAGGAAACATGGAGAGGAAAGCAGTGAATAATTAGCATGATGAAGCTAGGCTCATGAATGATGGCCAAGATGCACATTACAACTGAAGAATCAGCATAAGGCATAAAAAACAAGTAGCAACAGCCCCAGTTCACCTACATGACCTCAGTGTTGATTCAGTTTTCCACAGCCCCAGAGTCAGGATACACCTGATGGAAGATGAGTTCTGAAAACAGCCTGACTAGAAAATCTTTGAGTCCCATTTTGCTTGCACAAGGAGAGCGGAAGCATTGCTTGACCCAGAGCTGAGTTGTTACTCTTCCTTGGGTGGAAGAGGATGCAACCTGCAACAGCAATGCTCTGGTGTGTCACATTTGGTACCAGCTCTTAATCCCCATGGGAGCATCAGCTACAGGCCACTCTTCAGCTCCCTTTATATGACAGCACCCCCACACTGGTGGGGGAGATCCTCAGCAGAAGGAGAGACCTCTGACCCATGGCTCGTTCGCAGTGGACTGGCACTAGATCAGAAGTACTTGCATTTGTGTAGCATTTTTTCTTCCTCATTTTTAGATTTGTGCAGATGCTGTTTTTATTCTTCTCTTTATACTGTGAAAGTAGAGATGGTTTCTGCTACCCCCTAAGCCATGGGATGGTGTCATAACACAGGCTCAGCTCTCGCCTTCTGTTAGCAGGATATGAATGATTCCATTTCCTGGAATTTGGACAGAGCAAATAGAGGTGACAGACACTGATTTTTGAACCTTTTTTCCTTTTAATCAGAGCTGTGAACATGGCTCTGCTTGATTATCTACAACTTAGACATGTCAGAACAGCTCAGCTTGGAGAGTGGTGGTGTCCCAAGCCCTTCAGCTGCATCTCCCCACCACCCTGTCAGAGGAACCTGTCTCCTCATTTTGCGATAGCATGGGGGCACTCAGCTGGATGCTCTTGAGGCCTCTTGCCAACAACTGCCAAACTCAGTTTTAGTCTCCCTAGATGGATTCTTTGAATCAAAAGTCGGCATCTTAGGGAGAGAGGCTGCTTTGTGTGAAAGATCGATACTGTAGTGCTCTAGATGTGAAAAGAAGTATTTAAAGGACAGAAGGAAGTGAAAGGATTTGCAAAAGCTAGAGCAAGTCCTACAATTAAATAATGACCATCCAGAACAGAGATAGTTTCTGAAAAGCAGCTTTAATTCAGAAATCAGACTCAAAGGGAAATAGGATCTCTAGGAAGAGCTCAAAACATTTATTGGTGAATTACCTGGAAGTGCTGATCACATTCACCTCCAAGTTACAAAAATTATGGACAGGAAGGAAAGGAAGTCAGACTCAAGATGCATTGGATACGGAATAATCCCAAAAGAAAAGTTTCAGGATATAAGTGCCAGTGACAGAGAACTGCTGTGTTAATAGCTCAACATTTGCCTCTTCTGCACTGCTCTGCAGTTGGTAGTTCTAGGATTGTGTATGAATAGACTATGTGAAAGCTAAATACATGGGCACTCCATACCTACAAAAAAGTCATAAGTAACTGCATGAAACAGAATAACTGCAGATCTAGATGGCAACCTTATGTTAAGCACATATTCTGCTTAATGGCATGACTTAACACATGTGCTCCCTGCCCACACCCAAGTCCTCAGACAGTAAAAATGCTGCAATGCACAAAACCCAGGTAAAAGTTGAACAGACAGGATTGTATTGCTTTATCAGCATTTAGCCAATTGTGAGTATCTACTGGCTCATCCAGCCCTCAGTCATAGAGTTAAATCTCAGTATAGCTCAGCACTTAACTGTGCAATTAGCTTTAAACATCTAACACTTCAAATACATTCACAAAAATTACAAAGTTCCTGAACAAATCAATCAAATTACTATTTCCTTTACATTCTCTATGTACAAAGAAATTGCAGCTCTTAGCCCAGAGGGGATAATCCTGGTAAATCCATCAATCTGAATAGATGAAGGAACATTAGAATACCTTGTATGAATGGCACATCAGCAATACCTCAAGTTAGACTGAAGGCTTTTCTTACTAATGTCAAAGGAACTACCCACACCATAGTCAGACCTCGTGCTTCTTAATGAAGAATGCTTGAAAAAGTTGGAGTACAAAATAGCCAGGTATAATGATATCATCTTCACACAGGAAAAATAATCCAGTGGCCTTCCCTTCGGAATTGCTGGCATCCTTAAGTGTAAGGATGAAGAAACTCAGCTGTGAATTGCATTTTACTTCACAGCTACTCAGAGTACAGATGGGGCTTTGAGAACAAGCTGACATGGTAAAGTGAGCGATCAGCCTGGCCTGTTGTCTTCTCCATTGCTTCTCTTTATTGCTGAGCAGTGTGAGTAAACCCAGTTTTATTTACTTATAACTAACTCCTCAAGATCACATGCATTTGTCTTTCTGTACCCTGGAAGAGAGGAATTGCTCTCCTAGGCTCCACTGCACTGTTCTCTAACAGGCAGATACTTCCATGGGTTTTTTTTTTTTTTTTTTAAAGCATTGGGCTCATTTCTTTCCTCTGCAGGAGGAGTTTGCATTGGGTGGTGCATTCTCTCAGCCAGGGAAATTCTCCAAGCTGTACCACTCCTTTGGCACCATGTGTTCTAGGCCAGCAGAAGACCAGGACTCATTACAGAGATACCTAATGGTGCGCCCTGCAGTGTGCCCTACTCCTCATGCACACATCTCCCGTCTGGGAGATGAGACCCCCCCATGTACTGGTGGTGAGGATGTGCCAGTGTCCTTCAGTCACTAAGAGTCTTCTGCTAGAGGGGGAGAAAATATGTGGCAGTATTTGAGTGGTTTACTCTTTGGTCAGTTTGACACATTTATCTTTTATGATTACGGACATTGTCAGCAGGAGAAAACCAAGCTAGGAGGAGGCCTGCAAGTCATGGTTTTATAAGCTTACACAGGGAAGGAGAAGATGTACTGAAGTGAAACAACAGAAGATACTTCCCCATGCCCCATCACACCTTGAAAGAGGTGTGAACACAAAGCTCTTCAGTTCATTACATCCACCCCTTCAGGGACACATAGGCATGGCTGGTGACAACTCTCCCTGTGAAAGAGCAGCCACTGAAGTCTCCAAGCACACTACTGACCTTGCAGAACTGCAAAGGCATTTCTCGGCTGCCATAAGGACTTGCATCAGTCCTCCGGCAGTCTCTGCTTTCCTAAAACTATGAACATATGATTTCAGGGAGTAGCAGGGTCACTTAGCTTTGAAAAGGAAGCACAAAAGAAATGGAGCATTGCTGAGCATTTTGTGGAAAACGAAATTGCAATCAGAATGCCTAATGCAATGTTCATGCTTTTTCTAGGATCAATCAACACCAATAGTAATATACCTGGGCTCTGATCAAATTGGACGTCAGTCCTACACAACCAGGGGCCTGCAAAGTCTGTGATAACATAGGGTAAATGAAGAGGGAATTGAGTTCTCTGGATCTTAGCAGTGAAAAAGAAAATCAGTCAGTTGTAAATCAGAAACTGTTGGCATGAGAAGTCCAGTTCTCCATTTGTACGTTATCAGTCTCCTGCAAGTTCAAAGGACTTTCAGCTTTCACAGGTTTTACAAACAGCCTGAGGGAATTCAGCACAACACATTCACAACCTTTTCTTTATGATTAGAGCTAACAAGACGTTAAACATTAAAACCTGATGAAATTAACTTCTTAGATGCACTTGATAGTGTAATTCTTCTAGCAAGAAGATTTTCTAGTCTAACATGGGCCAGATTATACTGTCTTTATTTGTTCTTTAGTGGCATATATATGAGCAAATGGACTTTCACCAAGGAAAGTATCCCCTGGAGTAGGTGTTACTATCAGATGCAATCTTTTTAATACAAAGTAGATCAAGATATGCATTCTAGTCCCAACTCTGTGCTTGAACCTTATGCCTCATCTTCCCCACGCACATGTAAAAGTGTCTTTTGTTGAATGCTTTGAGACACGGATGAAAATTCAGAGTATATAGTAAATATGATTTTTTGAGTATAGGACATTTGCAGCAGTACTTTCCTGCTCTCACCTGGCATTATCGACTATGTTACACATTTTCCCTCTGTGCAAAAACCGTATCTTTTTTTCAGATTTTACTTCTAAAATACATTGTTTCAGCGACTCACTTGTTAACACTAAATTGTACATGCCACTAAAATAGAATTGTCAGTGTTAATATAGCACAGGAAAAAGCTGTCTTATCTTTTGGATGTCTGTACTAATTATTTGCACACTTCAAAATACCAAGCCTACACTGCAGTATATTTGCTGCAGGACATTGTAACACTATTTTTTCTGTATTCTCTCTTCTATTTCTGTTTCCCAGTACAAATTACCAGCAGTAATAGCTTAGTAGCAACATTTTAGTTAGAATTAAAGTCTGATCACCTGCATGTGCTCCTTTCTACAGAAACATACAGAGCGCAGCCTCTTACATGGCCAGAAAGAACATGAATATATCTGCCAATTCTTTCTGCAGTGTTAAAATTACATCTGTGGCTTTGGGATGGCTATTTTTGAAACTTTGTGCTGGTTTCCATACATTAAATAATGCACATGACTGAAGGCAAGTCATCTACCTGACTACATACAAAGGCTTTCTGATACAAGTGGTTAGCAGGCAGCGCTCCCTCCTCTCAGGCTGTTGCATTAGCAGTTCTGGCCCTGCACTCAGAGTGGAAATACACCCTGTTATCCTTTGCACACCCTGGAGCAATTTACCAGGGAGCAGGATTACTCCTGAATGCAACCCAGCATCCTGGTTGCCAGACAGCCCTCTCTCAGGAGTATCTTGACATCAGCCAATTAGTTTAAATCACTCTATGAATGTCAAATTATATACAAAATGCAAAAAAGAAAAAGTATCTACAAACAACACCCAAACAGACAAAAGTTTGAGGCACAGAAGACAAATAAAACCAAATCACATTAGATTCCTAGCCCAAAGGGTTCCCCCCAACACACACTCTATAACCAGTCAATAAAGCTTTCCCAGAATAACCACAAGAGATTCATACAATCATGCAGACCCATCTGTGGAAATAACACCAGGGAAGCTGAAGGGTGAGTCGCTGTTAACATCAGCCTAAACAACACAGACACCAGCTGGAAACCACAGCACTGAAATGAAGCCTCTTCTCCTACCAGTCCTTTTCCTTCTTGTACTCAAGAAGTTAAGAAATCGCTTTACATGGATATATAGATGTAATTAATGCATGCAGCTCACTGCAAACTTTTGATTAACACCACCAGAACAGCAAACAATTACTCTGGGATGAGAATGAATGAACCAGCCTCCCAATTATGTTTTGACAGGATACCTTGGCACCAGTTTAACGGGACATTAATGAATTTCTTGCAGTCTTTGCACAGCAAAATTCCCAATAGCGTCAACAGGAGCTAAGCTGATTGCTAGAGCAACCCTACTCTCTAAAATGGGCTTCAAAGGCCATTACTTATCCAAAAGTATACAGCACAAAATCACAAGTTCAGTTGATTAACTTTTCAATTTATGCTAAATAGATTTCTTATATGTGGTGTGCAGTACATTCTGCAAGGTGCTGAGGGGGCACTGTTAAATTTCAAACTTAAATTCACTGGTCTGAGATAGGTAGATCATCTCATTTAACACCAATTTGTACACAAAAGACTCCACAGTGCTGAGAATCAAACTATTAGATGGTTTTACAGATATTTTATGCTACATTTATGTATGTTTTTCTTCAAATTCATCCCTGAGTCATTCTCTACAGATCACTTATCCTGCTTTGATCCACAGATTACTACCCTGGAGGGCATCTGTGTTACCAGGGGATTTGTTGGCTGAGCACGGCAGCAGCACCATATCAGACCACGCAGCCTTCTGCCAACAAAAACTCACAGGAGTCAAAGCAGTGGGTGGCCATAAAAGCTTCACAAAGCATGGCAGTTCCAATGCTGTTATGATTATTATTGCTTTTTATGTTTTACTAGAAGCCAGAACTTTGGCTCTTATTATATTTGGGAACACAGTGCTACAAACAAATCACTGCCCCAAACGCCTCAGTCTGAAAATAAAGATGAGGACACAAGCTCTCTGTAAAAAGACATTAGCATCATTGGTAAAAGAGTTAGTTTCAGCACACCTACTACTATAAATTTTGTAGATACATACAGAGCTTAACCCCCACAATTACATCAATTACGATGCAGTTCACTTTTAGCAGGAACATGTGAGAGAAATTGAAGTTGTTTTCAAGATGGCTGGGTATTCCTCTTGGGAAGGGACACTATGCAATGTGAGAGAATAAGAAGATGCCTGAAAGAAGCAGAAAAAGAAAGCAAGCACATGAAAACAAGCCCACATAGTAGGCTATAGCCTTCTTCCCAGGGCAAGTTCCTGTACCAGATATCTGTGATCCATATTAAACCCCCACTATGAGTTCCCAGTGCACAGAGACGTTTAACCTCAATGCTTTTGATTGGAGTCAGTGTTCTGCTTTATTATTTCCACATGGAAAGTACCAGCAAATCAGCCAAATAAGCTCCTGGCATTCTTCCCTCCTGTGGGAGTTATAGTAATAAACACAAACACTGACTCTTCCTGTACTCCTCTGCAACAGCTTTCTGTAGCTCGACTTGTTTCTTCAGAGGAAAGCACCTCTTGCCCAGGTTATTGCACGTGAGATGCTGAAGTTCACCCTCCTGTTCTGATGTGCTTTGGCTCAGGCTGAAATCACTAAGAATGTGTTTTTACTGCTGAAGATCTTCTGCAACTGTCAAAGCTTATTTCAATAAAAATGTGCACACAAGGAGCTCAAATACTCAGCCTGTAAAAGCAAGCCTGAACTAATACAATATGCTCTGTGCTTGTAAGGCTAAGAGGAAGGCAAACTGATACAATTTACCTCACAGTTTAGAAAATCAGGTTCTGTTTTATTTGCATGGGAGGGGATGCAGGAGTGGATGTCCTCTAACTAGTGAGGTAACCCAGTCTGAAGACACAGCTCAGTGCCACACTCAGAACACAGTTACGGTCACCAGCCTGCCATTGCCTCAGATGCTCACCTGCACTGAAACCAGGCCAAAGCCAACCTTCATCAGCTGCCAGGCCCTCTGCAGGGCTCCCATCTTACCCTGCACCTCCTGAACAAGGATGCCAAATTCCTTAAAAGTTTATTTTCCACCTTATACAAGTCCAGAAAATACAAGAATTTTTTTTTTCCAGAGAAAGGGACAAAGTAGCTACAGCAGAGCTGCCTGAGGGCCACCACACATGGCACAGGAAGGAAAACTGAGTGATGTGGTATCAGAGAGCAGTGAGCCATGACTTGCTGGCATGGCACTGCTATTAGAAAGTAATCATGAGATGGTTACAAGTCTTTGAGAGTTATGATGCTTTGAATATATTTTAAATAGCATTCTCCCACTCCAACATCTTACCCCATCCTTTGTTTACCCAGCTAGAACACCACTGCAAATGCTTTGCTCTGCTACAGTGGTTTATGTTGTATAAATTATTCTGATTCACTGTAGATGATTCCTTGGTTAGCGCATTCTAGCTGGTGGTATAAAGCTAAAGGAAGAGTGAGGTCCTGCTTGATTATTGTTCTAGTGAAGTGTGTGTATCAAATTGGAATTCACACATGTAATTGGTATTATCATCTCTTTGCCAAGTAGATGTAAGATTTAATGTCTAGCTACTCACAGATCTCTTATCACCACAGACAATTAAACAAATATTCTATTACGAGAAAAATGCCAGCAGGATTTTCTGTTGAAAAGTTTCTCTGATGAAGTCTTCTATTGTGTCCTTAGATCATTCTTATTACTCATAGTTGTATTACACATTTTTTTACACATGCGTTTTCACAGCTTTCCATTGGTTATCTGATAAATGAACAACGTTATACTGAGTGCTTTTACAGAGGAAGAGCAGAACAATAAACCCACTGAAAACATTCAGAAGCATTATTCTAAGCGTGACTGCCTTTCAGTTAGAAATTTCACTGTCTCTTCCTCCAATTTTAACCAAGGTGTCAACAGAACCATGGAGAACAAATAAGAATTTGATGGGCCTGGGTGTTGGCAGCAGGGAGCTGGAGACTGCAGCCACAATACAGGCTGGGAAGACAAGTAGAGTCAGGACATTTTGGTGTCCTCAGGCCTTAAGGACTCTTGTCAGGTATGTCTCTGGCTGCAGGCAGCTAAAGGAGAGCCTTCCAGACAGGGAACAACACAGGGGGACCACGAGGGGAGAATAAAACTTTCTTAAAGTCATCTCAACTAACTCCTCCTGAGCCACACCAAGCACTAAGTGCCTCTGGTTCAGGAAGATGTATGTAGGGCTGAAACCTTAAGGGTTCCTGCTTCTCATGCCCCCAGAATTATATTAACTCTGAAATTACTTTTACTGTGATGATGTGATGGGAGAGGAAGGACTGCATTATGAAAATACAAAATAGGCTATGTCCATTACAGATGAGTTAATAATGTATACAGTGCCTGCAACGTTCATACTTCTATAGATTTATAATTCTGCTTCAAAATGAGGAACAAGGATAACATTAATTTTTATTACTGCGTCAAGAGAAAGAAATTACTTAAAGGCTTTTTCTTTAATATTCTTTTGGCTTGCTGAAATCTGAATTACACGAAAAGGGCAAATTTTAATCTAAATGCTTCCTGGGAAAGAGGTATTTTGAAATACTGAACTTTTTCCAGCCAGAGAACAACTGGGAATGCGCGCAAAAAGTTATGCATCCTTTCTGAGTTTTCCCTCTGAGTTTTGTTGTCTTATTTGTAAAAACTGTAAGTTGTTATGAACAACCCTAGGGGCACTAGCAACATTTGCTAGGAACAGGTAGCAGCTGCAATAAGCCTATTTTCCCCTAAAGAAGCGTGCATGCACTTTTTCTAGGCATGGAAACTGGAACTGGGATGTGGAAGAGTTTTTCTGAGTTTGGCCCGGTCCTTCTGAATTCTCTTTTGAGATCTCAACCTACTTTCATTTTTATGGAGAACATGGATGAAAGCCTTACAAATGACCCAGATTTTCCATGTCTAACTGCAGCAAGGCTGTGCAGGTGCATGTTGCAGCCCCTCAAAACTTGCTCTAGAGAAGACAGGACACAGACAAGGGGAGAGAGTATGGAACCATACCTCACGCACTGCCTCCTCCACCTCCCATTTTAGCGATCACTTTGCAAAGGAGATTCTCCAGCTCTGTGTGTCCAGAATGAGTGGGATGAGAAATCTCTGCAACAAGCAGAAGGAGCAGGTCACCTCCCTGCTCTAAGCCCATCTGCCTCCAGCAACCCTGGCTGCACTGAAGCTTTGCCAGTGTGAAGTGAAAACAGCACCAGCAGGGACAATTTCAGGCCACTGAGCTAAGTTTTAATCATGTATTGCCCACTAATGTCAGGAAAAATTGCATGGCTAAATCCCTGCAAGCTGTGTTGGATATCCATCTCTGAAAGTTAATTTCTACAGTTATCACTGGGGCAAAGAAATAGGACAGCCCACTGGCACATGCAGCAACAGACTGGCAGGACAGAAAGATTGGTGGCTGGAAAGCACGTCCCACTGTTACTCCCCCTGAAGGATAATGGTGCTTCTGGCACCCCATCCATCGCTGTCACAGCAGAGCCTGCACACTGCACGTCCTCCAGCCCTGCTCTCCTCCAGGGAAGGACATGGGACTGTTGCAAGGCTTTTCATGCAGGAATACTTTATTGCCTCCAAAAGGCTTGGGCAGTTCGTTGCCAGCCCTTGCAGCTGCCTCTAACAGCAGTCTTGCTCAGTTAATTGTCACCAACAGAAGCATTACCATATCTCTTAGCACTCACAGACAGGGCTCATCACAGCATCCCTGTTCCCCCATCACCCCAAGTAGCTCCTCCTTACCCAGGGCACTGGGCACCCCTCCATTGCTGGGAAGAGCTGGGAAAGAAAAAGCTCCTGCATCCCCTGGTGGATACTGCCTGCAGGCAGTCATGGACATGTAATGTGAGTTGCCAGACTATCTTGTAACTAATTTATTTCCACTTCCCAGATAATTCTAGAGTGTTCTCCCCTCCCCCTCCTTCACTAAACTTCAGAAATTGTACCCATGCATTTCTGAAAGTGCCTGAGGTCACTGCTGTGCTCCTGTCACCATCACTGCTGGGAGATGCATCCAGGAGATTTTGAGAAGGGAAGACGGTGGGCAAACAGGTGAATAGAAATGCTCCATAAAGATGACACCCTGAGGCTCTGCATTTCAAGTTTTGGATTACAATAAAGATTTCACTGCCAGAGGCTCACATGCTACTAGTATTTGTGAAGTCCTGCACAGCTCCTGGAAGAACTGAGCACCCCACATCTTCTCACTTTACAATCCCTCCTGCCTACTTTGTTCAACAATTACAGCACCAAGGTCACAATTCTTGATCACTGATCTCTAAGGTGCAAATCTGTGCAAATTTCTCAGCACTCCAAAAGAAGGGAAAATAAAACTGAAACATTAACAAGCATTTTTGAAAGGTTAAAAATACTGTGATTTAAGAACTATCGCATCAATAGCTGATATAATGCTATTGCCAAAGTCCCTGCAGCAGACCCTGCTGAATTTATCTTTCCAAATACCTCTCATCACTACCAGCTTCACTTTAAAGCTGTGGCTTTTGGCCATAGATCACCTTACTTAGCAAAGTGTTTATTGCAGAAGAAAGGGTTTTCTGTTAAAGTTCCAGTCCTGCTGGTAGCTGAAGCATGATTTTGACATGCAAGTCAGCAACACATACACTTTAATATATTCTAAATATTTAAGTACCCACAGGATTGAACCACACAAAAAAAAGTACTAAGTGTTTCCATATTCAAAAAAGAAACATTAAAATCAAGAATTTTCTCACTTGTTCCTTTGTATCAACACCAGGGATGAAGTGGCTTTGCACATGACAGAATTGAATTTGGCTCCAGATATGAATTTTAAAATCTTAGAGGAAAATCAGTGACAGAGGAAACTGGAGCAGAGCTTTTCACACATTTTTAAATTGAGACAAAAGGTGGCAAAGTGAACAATATTTACTCTGCTGTTACTTGTGCAGATTAAACCAAACACAGAACAAGGACAAATCCTTCAGAGATATTATCCCCCTCCCCCCAGTGCTCACTTCTGAGATCATTTGAATGTTCTCTTGGGGTCAGTATCGAGTTATGTTAATAAGCATTTGAGTTCACCCAGAACTGACAGCTGAGTCTGCTTATTTGATCTGGCATTTTTAGCTTGTAAACATGACTTTTGCCATAACTGAAAACAGCACAGCAATTCTTTTTCCCTCCCTTTCCTAAACTTATAGGAGAGTTGCAGCCATTGCAGTTGAAAAATGTCATTGCTCCTGTATTCAGCGATGGTTTTAACTTTACTGAAAAGGAGATCAGGAAATGACAAAAGCATCTGAGAAGTACTAATGGCTTTTTGCTGCTGAAAAAAGGATGATCCACAAGATTTTGTCTTCCTCTTTACAAAGTGATATTCTGAAAAGATTGCCTTCCTTTTCAAGATGTAAACATCTTCAAGAGGAAGAAAGTTCTGAGACTACAGGAACTATGGCTTCTTTACAAATTATTGTAAGAAAATAAAAGTGGCTGTTTATACATCATAAGGTCTAGAATTAAAAGCAGAATTTTAACACGGCTTTTGGCATTTCAGACACCACTTGCAGGAGTGAACCCTCTAGTTCTTGTGGTGCCAGGTTTTTCCTCACAGAGCAGCCAGCCCTTCATCTGGTAAACACACCTCATACCACACAGAAGATATGTACTGTTAAGGCAGCATGCAGATAGCTTGGCTTTGTGCTAACATAAATTGGCAACATGAAATGTCATTTCAACATGGAACTAATCCAATGACCTGGAAGTTATTGGAAAAATCTTTCATGGGAAGGATGATTTCCTGTTCTTTTTCATAGAGATTAGGCCACACAACGGTGACCAGACAGGCTTCACATTGCACAGACTAGCCCCCAGTTTCTACTTTGTTTTTCTAGTGTTCCCTAGCAAACAAGCTACAAAGGAGCATGAAGGTTTGGCAGGCATTAGTATGGTTTTTAATGCTAGAAATAGGCCGAGTCCTCCCAGGAGAGGCACACGCCTTAAATTCCCTAACTGTTTCCAATATGTTGGGTGTCACCAGCCTGGCAGGGTATTGCACAGCTGGCAGGATCCCAGGAAGCACTGAGCTACTCAGCTATTCCAGTATTCTTTCAGCATGAGCAAAGATCTTTTTAATGAGAGATGTCAGGTGCCAAAATCAGGTGATTACTGGTTATAAAACTATTAGCCTGGAAAAGCATCCAGCCTTTGTGTCACTCATTTCTAAATGACCCACTTTGAGTACATCATTCATCATTGTACAGAGATAGTCTTTGTTACTAGAAACAAAGCATAGACTTAATATTCATCAAGGATGAAACCATCCCATAAAAGTAAAAGCATTTTAATTTGAGGTACTTGATTATGTGGCTTTTGCTTTTCAAGCATGTCACAGTGCGCTGCAAAACTCTGTGTGGGTGTTTTTCTATTAACATGCAGTAAGTGAAAAAAGGAAATGATTCCTCCTCTGATATATTAACATCCCTCTATATGGGACAGGAAAGACCTATAGGAGAGAGACCTTCTGCCACTGCCATGAATTATTTAGTTGCTGGGGTATAGCACACATTTATTAGATCGTGATTGGTTTGCTTTAGCCAGGAGGAAGCTGTTTATCATTACCACCTCTGCATTTGCAGAGCTGATAGCACTGGAGTTCTTTAAAGAAAGCTACATCTGTTTTGAGCTGCTTCTCTTCTGCGTTGATCTAATGGTTGTTGAAGCTTTAAGAACTGGATGGTTCCATCAACTCTTAATATCTACTGAAATTAACGCTATACATAATTGTTAATAAGTACCAAATATTCAGTGCAACAGTAGAGTTCCTGTGTAGCATCCAGAAACATTTACACTTTCAATATGGAAACCAAAGTTGATCATTCAAGTAATGTCCTCTTGAGAACTTACTGCTGATCCAAAGTAAATGGCTTCAGATACAAATCAGGTTACTAACAAGCTCTGAGCACCTAGAGAGTATCACAAGTGCAAGAAGTTCACCCTACATGAGGCTGAAAATAACTGATGCTCAGTTATTTTTATGCCCCAGGGACAGGAGCAACTTTTCCTTAGGATTTATCTTAGCAGGACAGCTTAGAAAGCAAGCAGAAAAGTTGTCATTTGGTCATAATTTTGAGGTATGTACAATCATGTACTGAAAACATTCAGAAACTCTGAAGAATGGAAAATAGATTTAAAACCTATGCAGATGCTTTGGTTTTCTTTTATTTTTCTACTTCATGATTTTAAATTGTCGAGTGACTAGACAATTCAACATGTTTCAGAGAATGAATGTTCTGGAATACAAGCAAGCAACATGTGCACAATCATGCTGAGCAGAGTAATTGAGAAATAGACAGAATTACTCACAACAGCAATATTTTAAATTCAAATAAGTCTCACAACATATGGCATTTAGGACTCAGTTTAACAAAAGTAGCTGCTTAGCTTAAAGCAGGTGCCTGGTTCTTTCTGTACTGCTGGATCTGCACCTATATTGTCTGAGGCACAGTTCAAGCCTTCTGCTACACAAGGGACAGCCCTGGCCAGATTTCCCATCAATAGCTTGATTTTCTTGATGGAATCTAATGCATCTTCAATATTGAAAGTTTTTTTTTTCCTTAAACTTGCTCTCCCTTTTCATGGGAAAGCTGGCAACTTCAAAACAAATTGTTCTCTTGATTTCCAGAGCAGAATTTCCATATGCACACATCCATTTATACTTTGGGTCAGGAAGCAGGAAGATTGCACCTTAAGAATGTGGTGTGAATGACACTGACCAAATTTCCTCTTCCTCACAGTGCATGATACTTCTTGGACATTTCATAGTGCAAAAATGACTGTTATCAGACCGTGTAGAATGCCCAGGAGATAAAGCCCTAGCACAGCCTAATGTTAGATACCTAATGCACATGCAGAAATTGGAGCAGTGGGTCTTTCTACATTGCACAGAGTTTCTGAAGGCAATTCAGAGGACTGACCCCTTCCAGCTCCCAACATATTAGTTGGGATGGCTCACTGCAAGCCCCTCACAGAGACGATTAAGGACATTGTGCATGGACACCCAATTCATCTTCAGTGACTACAAAATTGATTTCTCAGACTTGAGATGGGATGGAAGTTTCCCTGCTGAGTGACCCAGAACATTGAGTTATTTAAGTTATGGGGATATAACCTCACCAGATGAGAAACTTCAGTAAAGAAAAAAAAATCTTACAAGTCTATTTTATGCCTTTTTCTGCAATAAGGAACAAATGACCAACCTGCAAACAAGGATGCTTGGAGAAGAAAAGATCTCCTTTAGAAACTTCATAAAAATATGGAAGAAGTATGCAAAGCTGAAGAGTGCAACTCCACCTAAACAGGTCAGCTCTCTAAAAACAGTTTTAGTTCAATCTAAACTGAAATACAGCTGAAGTTGAGCTCAACTATTGTTTCATAAATCAATCTCTCCTTGTTTTTACTTTTAGATACAGGTCCCCTATAAATTTTCCCATTCTAGAATTTATTTGGGCATGGCATTTGTAATTAATTGTGTTAAACACATGTATATACACATACATATCTAACAGGCTTTAAAGAAGATACTAGAAAAACAAATATCTACTTTCACATGTAAATCCAAAGGTTAAAGGTGTATTGAAGTAGAAAGTAGAGCTGCCCATATAAACTGCATTTTGAAGGGCTTTGAGAGGTGGTACTGAGTTGAAGTATTTCCTGAATTGCCCAGTGTTTGGGTAAACTGCTGCCTGATCGCTAGTTTCACTCTGGATACACAGTAACACAACCAGGATTGTGGGTGAAGAACCTTAGTTCTGTGAGTCTTGATTTCTTATGCACATGGAAATTAAACTAAAGAACGTTAATGACATTCCCTTTTAATGAAAGGTGGCATTCTGTCATTCCTTATTCTTTTTTCATATGTAATGTAATCTATTTGTGGGAAACTCTTTAACAGTAATGCTTCTTGGCTGGAAAACAATGAGATGTAGACTAGAAAACTGATGCTCTTCATTACAGTAATTTTCAACCTGTCTGACAGCAATAGGAATTCAATTACAGTCCTCCAGTGGCAATAAGCTCCATGCACTAGATCTTAATTGTTCAACCATTAGTTTGCAATTTGCATTTGTACTGTAGTGACAGCTGACTGTTTCCATCAGTAGTAGACATTTATATCCACTAAAAAACAAATATCAGTAGATCTAGCCCAGCAAGGAAGCTTGCTATAATGACAGAAAACAGGTTACTTAAATTATTGCAATCACTCACAGCTCTGCAGCCTGATACTAGCTTTGCCAGGCCATTACAGATCAGAGGCACAAGTATGCCATTTGAAAAGCAATGATATTTAGTGCCCAAATCTTTCACATTTTGACTTCCTTAGCCCCTCTAAATTGGGGAGAAAAAAAAAGATTTAATAGAAAAATATTAGCAGGTATAATCTGAACAATGATACTTTTGAACCATGCACATTTTGAGTTTGCACATGTAAAAACTAAGTATATTTGTGAGGATGCAAATTTTTGTTACATGCATACACGGACAGTCCATGTACAGAAGTTGAATAGGCAGAGGTATGTGCAAGTCTCATAGCACAAATCCTTCCTTAAGAAGCTGAAGTCACTGTTTTATGTAAGCTTGCAAGTTTTCGTGTCTGGTTTTGCATGCTATTCCTCTACCATACTAATACGTTCAAGCATTCCTTCATGGATAAAAAAAGCCACAGAACAGGTGAAGTCAGACAGAGAGAACCAGCACAGGGCAGGTTTGCAGTACAGAGATAGCCCACTGTTGGGCATCTCCTTGCTGGCCCTTTCTGGTAGATGCAACCCAGCACACCGATATCCGTAGCAGGGCAATACATTCCTTCCCCCTGAACCTTATGGATACAACTTGGCAGTCCAGTTTTGCAGCTTGCAAGAGGGTCTGGCAAACTACAGTAGGTGCAGCACCAGCATTAACACCACGTTCTTGCTAATTACCCTCTACTGACCACAGCCAAGGGAGGTGAATCCTGGCTGATGGCTGCAGCCTAGTGATGACCGCAGTCAGAAACCCCTCATCCTGAGAGGACTTGAACAAGGCCATGGCAATCACTTATTAACTCCATAGCCCATCACCTTCACTCCCCCCAAGCAATATATTAACATCTATTTACAACCATTGCCATAAAGTGAGGTGGGAAAGCACGATTTTTCTGTCAGGAAGTGACAGAAGATCAGTCTAGCACAGGTCTGAACTAGCAGCGTCAAAGAACTACACAACTAGGGAATTTCAAGACAGCAAAAGGAGAAGGTTAGGACTGAAACTCAGTAACTGAACAATGTGGGAGAATTAGGCAAAATACCTGGCCATACATCACTTTGATTTGACATCTTGCATCAATCTTCAGTCTTTTTTTAAACACATTAAGAGCTGTGGAAAATAATGACAAGTTGATGTTGTGTCCTGCAGGCAGCTGCCTCACCCTGATGAATTACTGCTGCCTCTCACCACACAAAATCACCCCAAGGCCTGGAGGAGAGCAAGGGGTCTGTTTCTGTGGCAGAAAATATCACTGTTTTCTAATTCAGGCTAAAAAGCCTTTTACTTTCATGCAAACAACAGACTGAGACCAGCAGTTCTAGGATATCATCCGGCACAAGCCTCTCAGCCTGAAGATGCTAGGTACTTCACCCATCTATAATGAATTTCAGGGCTTCCTGTATTAATGAGACCACTCACAGCAGTCCTTTGGAAGGAAGTTTCTACTTTCCTTCACTGTTACAGACATTGTTCAGGTTCTTGCATCATAAATCTAGATAGTCATTTGTTAGTGACAGTTTTATCTTACTGAAAGTGCTGTACCTGCAAACGTAGGAAAGAGCAGCAGGAAAATTTTAGATTGTTTTCCTTTGACTTTTCCCTACTGTGAAATTTTTTTGCTGTTCAGAACAGTCTAAAGCAACCTGTTTTGGTTGACTAAGCTTAACCACACCAGCCCAGCATTGATCAGAATAGATCTGAGTTGCAACAGTGCCTCAGAAGTGTTAGAGTTTAGATATGCTATCTGCCTGCTTTTCTTTCAAAGGCCAGGCAACACACAGGACCACCCCAGCAGCGATTTCTAAAGTCAAAGCCTTGTTTTGAGTTATGAGATAATCATTACTTTAATCAAAGTTTTATTTTTAATTAGTTTGCATGGACTCAGACAGGAGCTAGATGAGACAGTAGCTCTGTTTTCAAGGAATCTTTCTTCTTGTGGACAGGAGGAGGTTCAGCACATAACTACTGGGTAGAACATAGTTCCATGCTGCAGCAGGATCAGGACTAAGTCATTCACCAGGACACTGTCCAGAAGGACAAACCATTCACCTAGGCACTGGACAAACAAACAGCCAGACAAATGTTCCAAGGCTATGAGTGATACTGGTAAAATATTGACAGTACTAATTATAACAGTCCTGTAAAACCTCCCCAAAGTTCCTTCCTCACAAAAGCAGCACAGATGTGAGTCTTTATGGCTGGAACCAGTGCTCCAGATGAGTGAGATACTGCAAGAACACCGTGAGAGCACTGCAAGAAAATTCAAAACTAAGGGTGCTGTTTTGATCTCCATAACTGCTTCAGGAAAGGTAAATCTCTAACACGAGGGATGCAACTCCTCCAGAACATGTCAGATGTTATTGTCAGCTCTCAGCTGCCTGCTCTGAGTCTGATAACAGCAAGGAGTTGTAATGAGCATACTGGCAGAAGCACTAAAAGCAATAACAACTAAAAAAATCAATGGAGCATGTACCATTCAAACTCATCTGGTGAAGTAACATTAAGTGTTATTTCAGGTGTTATTACAGCTTTGTATGCAACATTTACTCACACTGATTTTGTCAAACAAGCCTTTTAGGCATTTCATCCCCACACACCCTAAATATGATTAATCCATGTTATTATTCAACATAAACACTGATTTTGAATTTGCTTTGGATTCCTTAGTCTTCTCTCATCTCCTTTCTTCTATAAAAGACAAAAAAATATACCTAAATCCAAGTTTGACATTTAAGAAGACATAGAAAAAATGGTATCTGTATTTTCTCCTTCGCATAAACATAACTCTTTGACTATGCATAAAAGATTTATTCCAGTGAGCTTTGACTGTAGAAGACACTACCATGATTCATCATGCATACATGTTTACTAAATTTTATAAACAGGAGAAAATAGGCCATAAATGCAGTTTTATGTTTTAAATCACCGTTTTCTCTAGCAAAAAAATCTCTAGAGTAGTAGTGCTAGAAATTCAAATGTTAAAATTAAAGTCACATGCTTCCCCTTTAGACAGCAAGCTTACGTTGATGGGACAGCAGATCTCCTAAATAATATGGGTCCAACAAAGTTCCAGACTGCAGAAACAGATTTCAGTTTCTTATCCTGATCGGAGCCCTGCTATGCAGAACAGGACTCAAAGGCCATTTCCTAGACTGTTAGGAAGAAGAAAAGATCAGCCAGGCTTGTTTTAAGTGAAATAGGATTCAACAGTAGAAATACTTTAAACATGAATTCTGCTTCATCTGCTGCATTACAATGCTGAAGTGAGGCACTGTTTGCCACAGCAGCTGAGGTTTTGCTCCAGGCACAAGCCCTGCCCAGAGCAGAGGCTGCAGAAACATTGACAGGCAGCTTGCCAATCCATCAGGGCTATGATAATGCAGAAGGAGACAGCACCAGTATGCAAGAGGATGCTCATGTTGGAGGTCTGTTCCTCCTCCTTATAAATATACACACAGGCAGATCCCCAAACCTTCGATGTGAACTCACGGAGTTCAGAGGAAGGATGTCAGGATATTTCAACATTTTTTTTTTTTCCCCTTTTTCCTTTGCTTTTCAACCCAAGAGTGGAACCCACACTTGGACCAAAGTGATCTGTCAGGGTCTTGTTGGCATGCTGGAGTGATATCTGAAGGAGAGAGCAGCAGCTGATGGACCATTAACATTTAGGTACACAGCATTGTCCATGGATCTCTCTGTCACGGCACAAATGCAAACATCCCAAGAACCAACTGTCAGAGCACAAATGTGGATTAGCTAAACAAAACAAGAACAGGTTCAGGCTTATTAATATTGATGTGTAATCGTCTCCTACACTGCTCACTCATGCTTTTGGAAAAATACTTAAGGAAAAGGCCTAATCCAAGTGACCTCATCAGGAGGTTCCCCTGAATGAGTTAAGCCCTCATTTTGTGGCTATACCCATTTTACTGAAATCCTCTCTCCTATTCTGGAAGGGAAAATAAGGCATTTTCAGACTCCCTCACCTGAGAAAGGTGGTGGTGTTTGTCTTCACGAACTAAGAATTCCTTCCCCAGACCTGATTGTCTACAAACCAAGATTTGGTTAAAGTCTGCAGGTTGACAAAAGCCACCCTCCCTCTAGACCTCAGATCTCTGCTGTTAATGTGTACATTCACATCACTGAGCAACATCCAGAAATTCCTGCCCTACTGGAAGAGATGTTAAAATAAGCAGACATGCAAGGTAAACTTAGAAACCCTAGAGGAAAGAAAAAGGAAGTTTGAGTTTACTTCCATGAAAGCATTAACTAACACTCCACAACTATGGAAGTTTTATCTTTGCATCTTTTTTCAAAGAAAACTTCAGAGGAAAGTAAAGCATGCATTTGAATTTACAAATTGTTGTGCATTGGCACAGAAAATACAAATGCTCAGTATCACAGCTTGCCTTCAGTAACTGGGGCATAGGGAAGACAAAAATCAAGTGCTTAATGATGTGAGACTCAGGAGGAAGCATGGGGAAAGCTAGATAATGCCAAGATCATCTTTCTCTCATGAAGATACACAGGTAAAAATTGATTACTGCTGTTTCATTATAAAGACAAAGGGCTAAAAGAGATGGTCCTCTGTTACCGATAGCTTCTTATATTCAAGGCAGCCTCCAGCAGTTTTAATGAACACGTTAGTCTTCCACAGCTTATCATTTCCTAATGTCAGATCATTTCCACATGCAATATTTCTCATTCAAGTGAAAAGTCATTTGCGTCCTAAAAAATATGCTATCGTAAATACAATGGAGATAAATTCATACAGCAGAAAGGAAACAGTAATGAAGTACCGGGTATTACAACTACTTGCATGTCAGACCAGCAAGGAAATAGCTTTAAGTAGTGTAATCAAGTTCTTGCCAGCAGCAAACAAACACACCCCTCTTCACTATGAGATAATTTACTCTGGGAAGGGAAGGTAATGTTTCCATAAGCAAAAGTGCTACCAAATATCTCCTTAGCATCAAGGAGGAGACCTGACTTCTCTTCATGGCTTCCCATTAAATTGTCTATTTAAATTCAATCTCAGTCCTTATCATGCAGATAGCTCTAGGGCCTGGGTCTAGAGCACAAAAAAATTGCCTAATTCTCCAAGAGTTCTGATTCTCACTCACAGCACAGCTTCAGCCATAAAAGCAAGTCTTATCTCTGAAAAGCAGAGCTTTCTCAGGACTTGTCACCAGGCAGCAGGGCGAGTCCCACAGGAGCAAGGTGCTACCAGAGGTCTTTCCCAGCACCTTCTGCTATAATGCAGCAAGGCCAGCTTAACTGCAAGAAATAGAGCAAGTTGATCACACTTATAGAGCACTCTGATGCATATCAAGTTCCTCCTCACGGGAGCAGGCTGTGAGAGGGACTGACCCGTACCAGCACATTTGAGCTCAGTGCCTGCAAGAAGGCATAGCACAGAGATGAAGAGAGTCTGAAGGGAGGGCAGGAAAGGACAGAAATGGAACCAGAGGTACAGTGAAGAAACAGCTGGCAGCTGAGAGAAGGGAAATCCAGTACAGCTTGGAGTTATTGCCAAGCGCAGATTAGAAAGACGCCCAGCAGGACAAGTTGGCCATAATCAGATCTCCTATCAGACTTACTGCAATTAGTACACATTTTGCTGTGTATGAACTTCTCCACTTGTACACTTTCCAGTTTTTCCCTATTCCCAGCACACCACAGATCATGAAGGATCATGTCAGCCAAAGAGGAGTTAGCCTAATTTCCAAGATCTTTGGTGCTAGACCACCTCATTAGCAAAAGATGGACAAACCAGAGGTAGTTCAGAGAAGTATAGAAAAAATTGAGGCAGATGGAGGAGGATTGACTTATTAGAGAAGATTAAGAAAGTTACATCTGCATAGCTTGGTTCAGTGACAGCGTCAAGGGAGCACAGACACTAACTATAAAGATTTTTAGGGCATAAAAATGAGAAGTGGGGATTTAGATTGTAAGAAGTCCTGAACTAGAACAAGGGAAAGGTGAAAATAGACAGGAAATTACTCTCAGTTCATAGTTTGTACAAAACAAGGTTTGTGTCTACTGTAGATATGTTTAACAATTTCAGCACAGTAAACTGTTGATGAATTTGGCCTTCAGGAAAGTTACAATGAAGATTTATTTCAGCACTGCATAAAAAAGGCTTTATGTTGGCTGGCAAAACAGTGGCTGAACATATAAATATAGATCTCTTCCATGCAAAGAAAACTACTGTATGTATTGGTATTGGGCATCCAAGCTGATGTAATTTCTGGGTCCCCGACCGTCCTCACATTTTACCTCTCATCTGAGGTCTGGCTTAGTGCCTTCCAGTCTTTTATTCAGCAGTTCAAGGTGAGCAAATAAAAATTCATAACCAGCTCCATTCCATGCATTTCTTGATCAATTTACAAAGGTTTGGATCAAAGCCTTTTTAAACAAAAGGAAAAGTTCCCATCACTTAGAGATTGAGTTGGGCTCTAAGGCTGTTTCTCACAAGCTAATTGAGCAATGTAGAGATGACTGCTATAGTTATTCACCAGCTTGGATTTTTCCTGGAGGTCAGATCACAGTAAGAATCTCAGTCTCTGCCAACTCCACTTTTAACATTAATGTCTCAGACAAATGATTTTGACATGATTACAAGAAGCCAACCTTCAGAAAATACCTCAAATTCATGGCAAGCCTGCATTATCAAGTATTCATTCTTAGAGCATCTGTTCTATTTAAGAACATCACCATCAGTTTATGGGTCCTTTTCACAGAAAAGCTGCCTACTTTGCTTTTCCATTTGTAAATTGGCCATTTATTGAGCTTTTAGCAGACTTCTGGCATTAAAACACTGCAGCATAATTCATATATCATAAAATGTGTGATCAAAGGAGGCTGGCTCTTTCTAAAGTTTTTCTTCTAATCCTCCCTCCTCAGGCAAAAACCTGCACGAACAGATAAGTTAGTCCCATGAGATGGATGAAACTTTGATAACAAAGATAAGGTTCCTTACGCTGATATTCATTCAGGTTTTTCTAAATTTATACATTGTGATTAAAGGAAAACAAGACCATACTTTCTTTCAATATTCAAGTCCATTTTACTAACAATTAAGGGGAAAATCGCATTTTTTATTTTTAAGATGTAAGAAGGACTTCATTACCATCTCCTGTAAAACTTTATAGAGGAAGAAACAGAGGTGGGAAATAGTCTTGATTTGCAACATGCACAAAGATAAGCTAGCAAAATACAGCAAGGCAGCACAGGATAATCACTTTGATGCATTTCAATATGCAGCCAAAACACCCCACCATGAAAACGTGTTCACAAAACATGTGAACATGTGTTGTACTCAATTAACAAGTGCCCAAGGTGGCCTTACTGCTGTCTGCTGAGGAATGAAGATGAACATCTTAGATATTTCTTTACTTCCTTGTGGTTTTAAGAGATCTGAACATTAGTCTGGAAACTGTAATGGCTTATTTTGAGATTCAACTAGAAAATCTAGTGCTCCTTTAAAGATGGAGACAAGGGATAAAACCATCAGACTTAAAATCCCTGCCAGCAACTTTAATGAACAAATAAATGCATGCCTTTTTGCTGTTACCATACCAACCTGAGCCAAGGGGGGTATCATTTTTTCCTACGTACAGATATGCAGAAAAAAGCCACCTACTTAAAATAATTACATTAGCTTTCTACTAACTAGGTACCCATACCTCTGTTTTTCTCACAAGCTGTATGAAGTTATTCTTGAAGGAAAGCCACAAAGTTTAAAATAATTTTTCTCTGGAGACAAACTGGAGTAGAGTAGAAGGGATTTTGGTCTGTGTGTTTTCTGACACTGGACCAGTTCAAGTCAAGGAATGAACTTCACAAATCCTGCAGAGTGGCTCTGCAATGGCTCATGTCCAGCCTGCAGCCACCATGCAAAGTAGCTCCAACAAAACTACCAGTTAAGCCAGAAGTAAAACAGCCCCAGTGGCCAGACCTGGCAAGCACCCAATTCCACCTTTGTCACAGGAATGGTACAATAAAGCCACCTCATTAACTTCAATATTCTCAGGACTGGTACAGTTATGGTTGGTCAGGTAAACTTCTGGGAGGTGAATTCAAGGAATGTCTTAGTGTAATTAAAAAAATCTTCATGCACACACAAATATACATATAAAGGTATTTGAATCCATATGCATCCACATGCATGGCTAGACTGCTATAACGTTTCCTTGAACAAAACTGTCTGTCTCTCCACATACTGCAAGCCCTGCAATGTGAACCACTGGGAGAGAACGGATTTCTGCTGATGTTTTCAATAGCTTTCTGGCTCAGCAGGTTTAATCTTTGAAGTCTCATCTATATTATTTCAACATTCTTTCCTGGACATCACTAGGCAGGTAGCAAAGTCCTCTGCTAGCATGAAAGATTTGGTTTCAGTGTGTGGATCTCGCAACCTCAGGCTTTTTGCAGCAAGTGACCTGTCTCTAGATACAAGCTGCAAGAAGCCAGCTCTAATAAAATATCTCAAACCCCAGTCAGGTGATGAAGTAAATTAGCTCTTATGAGGAAAAAAGGAAGATGCGTAGCTCGGGGTAGTGATTTGGGAAATTTTTTTTGTGGGCTCAGATTATCTGGCTGCAAGGAGAGCTGCTTTTGTAAGAGGATTTGGACTAATTACATGAGGTATCATTAAAGACACTGTTCAGAAAATAATAGATTTGAAAGCCAAAAGGTTAATATGTACACTGATCCTGAACCTGTCACTGTCCTGAATAGAAAAATGCAGTCAGGATGCCTAGTAAAGCCCAGATGTGATTACTTTATGGAAATGATTACTTGGCAATGAATTGCTTAAGAGTTCCCTGCTCCACTAGAGTAAATGACTAGCGAGGTAAATAGCAAAATCAATAACCAAGAAACCTGGTCTCACTTTTGTAATTAAGAAAACAGACAGAATCCATACATAATTGGTTCCTAGCAATCAGAGGGGTGATTGCAGTCTGCCTGCTTTATTGGTCCTACCAGCTCATTCCTATGCAGGTGTAAAGGAATGCTTCCCACTTACATTCACTTTAAGTTGCTGTTTGCATCTGCAGATATCTTATACTCATATACGGGGTTTACAGGCTTGTGTTTTTCAGCTCACTAAACTCATTAACCACCAAAGTTAGAAATATGTTTCTTATAAGTGGAGTATTGTTTTGTAGAAATTTGACTAGGCCACATTCACACAAGCAAGTCCCACAGCGGAAACCAGGCAGCACACACATCACCCTGGTGGCAGAGTTCAGCCATGTGTGATTTTATAGCTCTGTGTAACAGAGACATCTATGGGAAGGAAATGCATCCCTGAGGGAAAGAGCAGGGTCAAGAGGAGAAGTGATAAAAGCCTACTCCTTTTACAGCAGGCTGAGAAAAGCCATTTCAGCCACTACATCAAAGGAAAAAATAAAAAGTTCCCTTTTCCAGCAGGTGCTCAGAATGCAAGTACACAGAGATGGGCTTGGCTGCACCAACTCCACAGGCAGCTCCAGCCCCAGGAGGAAGCAAGCAAAATCAGTTCAAATAGCCCATCCAAGGCAGTTTCACAGATTTTGAGACAGTATTTCAAATACTGAACTAGGAATGATAAACGAAAATCAAATTTTTAGCAACATGAAACCTGACAAGCTCTTAGAAAGTGTTAAAATTATATGGCTTTACAGATGTGCTTAGATTGTGCTCCTACACAACTTGAAATCTTTTTCGATTTGAAATTGCCTACTTTGATAAAGTTGATGTGCAGCATGCAATAAAGCCAAAATATCTCTGCAAAACTTCCTGCCTTCACCAAGACTGTACTTTGGGGGGAATATTCCCTCATAGGAAGTTCCAGCTCAATATGACAAACGTCTTCTACAGTATATAAATTCTTAGATGACTATTCTGCTTTGCTCAGATCAAAGCGTTTTTCTCCCCTTTCAGCCTACAGACAACTAGGACCAGCTACTGAAATATGAATCCTACTTAATGAAAATCTCCCCCTCCCCAGCTTCAAAATTCAAAATTCTCCAAGCGTACAGAGCTTATTTCCCTTATGGCACCTTCCCATAGGCAAGGTTTGTGGAATAAAAGTTTTGTTGCAGTGATCCAGTCCTTAACGTAGGAGAAACAAGGTAACTTGCAGATTTGTACACAATTCTGCTGAGACATAGATGAACACCAATACGGCTTGGGGAGGCATTGTGGATATTTTTCCCAATGCCTCCCATTTCTACTTCAAGTCACTGTATGGTACCCAACAGGAATACAAGTTCCTTGGAGAAAGATTTTTAATGATGGGGTAGGGGGTGATGAATACAAGAGTGCTCAGCTGCTTTCCCATTATGGCTGTCACTGCAGGTTTATTGCACAAAGTAGAAACAAAAGGTACCATACAGAATATGGTGTATTACAGAAAAACTAAATTCCACCTTCGGTTCTGCATTGAGCAACGTTGCTCTGAGGCTACGTAATCCCAGCCCAATGGGATCTCCATCTGCTGGGCCGCATCTACACAGACAGTTCTTATGTCCAGGGTTGATCTAAAACCCAGGGACACCCACAAATCAGAGACAGTGGTCCTTGTGTAACAGTGCAGGGCAAACAAGTGTTTCTAGGATGGAGTCTAAAGCCTGCTACTGTTCTAATTTTTTTTTTGAAAAGAGTTCCACATTATACAGTTTAAACCAAGCTGCAAAGACATAATGCAACCATAAAACCATCTATAAAGACAGAAGCAAGATTCTAATAAAGACAGTGTTTTTTTGAAGTTGACCAGTCCTTCACTTACAGCTAAAATCCACTAGATGGCTCAGGCAAGAGAGCCTTCGTGAAAACAAAGACTTCAGATTCCCAGGGTTAGAATATTTGTTCCACCAGAAGTTAGTAAATCAAAGCCACATGAAAAAACAGTTTTGCTTCACTGCTAAACGTATCTGCTCACCCCTGCACTCCGTTAAGAGCAGTACATGCCACAAAATGCAGTTTGCAAGCCTGTCCCTGGTCACATAACTTCTCATTTTGAAGCTACTTGCACAGAATCTCATCATTGATAGAGAGTACGTATTAGGAAATATATGGGAAAAAGATGGAGAATTTGTTCTGAGATGTTATCCTGACTATGCAAAGTATGCAAATGGTTGTATGATTTCCCTTGTAGTTTGATAAGGATTTTGGATTGAAAAGCCAAAGAAACTTCCCTAACTTAGATGTGGAAATTTCCCTTAACAGTTAGAACAATTCATGAAAACAGAAGTATTTTCCACATGCAAACAACAAAAATCACTTTAGTTAAATTAAGATTTTATGGTGGTTATCAACAGTTTTGAAGAGCACAACTTTGATTCTCAGCAACAAAAACAAAGCCAACAGTGTGAAAGGAAAAGAGAACTCATCTTACTGTGAAGGAATAAACTACGGGCAAGAACACATCTGAGAGTTCTAATACAGACTGCATGGACTTGCATTCATTGTGCTTGATGGACACATATGGAATCATAACTTTCCAGAATAGGACAGAAGTGGAAAAACCCATGCAGAGAAGGACACTTTTTAGGAATCCTGGAAATGACTTGAATGTGGAACAAGAAAGAAAAAAAACGGGGGGGGGAGGGGAAGGTGAGCCATTTTATCAACATGCTCTTTGTAATGGCAGCCTGTCCTATTGATAAACAGGTGGCAGCTGTGGTCCTTAAGGCTGTTTTGTATAAATATAAAAAAAGCAAAGCATAGAAATGCCCTGCACTAGTAGCAGATAAGAGACATTCCTCAGTCTACATTGCCTATAACCTTCCTAGTTAATATTCTTGTCCTGACAACAAAAAATCTACAACATATTTCTGGAAAATATACATCAAAGATGGCATTAAAACCTTACAGTGAGAAGTAAGAGTCCTGTTAACATCACAAAAGCAAATTTTGCTCATATTTCATCTTTTCTAGCCACAGACAAACCCTTTCACTTATAATGAATGAGTGTTTTTGTTCAAAATGTGCTTTATTGATTAGCCACTTTATTCAAGAGCATCATCAGAAACTCATCTACTTATTAATCTCAGATTTATAAGTTCTCAACACTCCCCCCTAGACACTAGTTCTTCCTCAGGCATATCTGTCATTTCTGTTGAGTACCTCCAATTAATTGGCAAGAGAAACTAGGAAGCACTGACTGGAAAAGTGACTTTAGCATGGATTTATGAACTGCATCAGGTTATGGGAGAATGGACACAGTCTATAAGAAATTAAATGCAACACAAAGGAAACAAAGTACATGGTGCAAAACTGGACACAGGGAATCCCACATGATGACAGCGAGGGCAGAAATTTAGAAAGGTTAAAAGCATTAGACAACGTCAACTAAGAAAGAAAGCATTGGAACCACAGAACGGCTTAGGTTGGAAGGGACCTCAAAGGTCAGCCAGTTCCAACTCCCCTCCTGTGGACGGCGTTGCCATCCATGCCATCAGGCTGCAAACCCATGCTGCTGGCTCATATCCAACTTTTTGTCTGCTAGGATCCCCAAGTCCTTCTCTGCTGGGCTGCTCTCAGTGAATTCTTCTCCCAGTCTGTACAAATATCTGGGATAGTCCTGACCCAAGCGCAGCACCTTGCACTTGGCCTTGTTGAACCTCATTAGGTTTATGTGGGCCCACTTGCCAAGCCTGTCCAGGTCCCTCTGGATGGATCCTTTCCCTTCTGTTGTGCCACCTACACCACTCATCTTGCTAAGGATGTGGTGTGGGACCATGTCAAAGGCCCTGCAAAAAAGTCCAGGTAGACAACATCAGTTGCCCTTCCTTTGTCCACCAATGCTGTCATTCCCTCACAGGACAATCTGCCCTGGCTGAAGCCACACTGGCTGTCTCAGATCACTTTCTCATCTCTCATGTACCTTAACTTCTCTTCAAGGAGGATCTGCAATTTGATATTCCCAGGCACAGATGTGAGGCTCACCAGCCTGTAGTTCCCTGAATCTTCCTTTCTCCCTTTCTCAAAAATGGGAGTGATGTTTAGAGTTCATCTGTGCTGGGATGAGAGACTATGTTTAATCTGTTCTGTATTTTGATTTTACTAGATTTTTAACCCAAGCCATTCTATGACCTGTTTGACATAGTTGTAATGAGCAGAATGAACAGCATATTAGAGTAAACACTGTATTACAAGGTACACTCAGGACCACACAGATTTGTTAGTATATCATCCCCAGCTGAACTGCGTGCACTGAGCATGCAGCCAGGTCAATACTGCCGTACTCAGGGGCATTTACTGCAGTTCATAAAACTGAAGTCAAGTTCAAGACCTGACCACAAGTGAAAGTTCAATGCTTATCTCACTACATCAACTCCTGCAGGTATAAAGCAGAGCCACACAAGTCTAAAGAACTGGAATATATCCTTTGATAGCAGCTTGCATTCAACACTCATTTCCAAGCTGACTCTGGCTCCTGCGCCTAATTCATGTTTGAAAATGTCACTCAGATCCATGGTAATAGATTAAAATGCTGAAGCAGAGATCTGCCTGGCCCAGCTGTGCTGTCACTTACTGCTTGGAAACTTCTTTCAATGCTCAATTTCATCCTGAAACATGACTACGCATTGCTACTACCTCCTGCATATTAAATATCAAGCAATCAATATGTTCAATGACTAGCTGGCAGGTCTCAGTCAGACAACATGGCCATTATACTTAATGTATTAAAATACCCAAACACCTAAATATAGCTAAAAACTCCTGCAGGAGTCAATGAAAATTGGCTTGGGACTACATTCATTGATTCTTACTGAAGTGTTTGCAGTTTGACTAAACATCATGAGCTGTGAGAGAATACAGGCTTTCTGAGTCTTTAGGATAAGATCTTTTCAGGCTTCCAGAATTATGCTTCATCATGAGGTATCCTTTTAACAAAAACTGATATTTACACTTAAAAGTATGCCTTCCAGAGGTAGGCTTTGAGAAAACATTAACACTATTTAATGACAGCAACATCAGAAATGCATCCTTCATAATCTTGAGTTCTTAACTATGAATAATCTACTACTGACTACTGGAATAGCTAGGAAGGAGAGAACAGACCAGCCAGTTTATCTCTAGAGCTATTGCTACACATACACAATTTATTGCAAGAATTGTGATGAAAATCAAAAACAAAAGCAAGGAACAGAAAGCAAAAATGGAAAAGGTAGATGTTGACTACTCAGGGGATCTTTTAAGTCAAGAAATGCTTTTCCATAAACATCTGCATATTTTGAATAGAAACATTTACTGGATTTTTTAATTTTCAAGATCCCACTGAGGTCAAGATCTCCTCGAATACAGATATTTTATATTTGCATAAAATGGATCTAGGATGACACAGCTAGGATGCCTAAATTATGGCAGCATAGGAAGGTGGCCCTCTAAAACACTTGATGGATGAAAAGATGTAAGACAGTTGACAGCTGGATAACAATCTTTCTCTTGTGCAGTATCATTGTATTATCACCAGCTGCTTTGTGAAGTAGCTTTTAGAACTGGCAATGCATTGCAAATGTTGTACCACCTCTCAGGCTGTTAACCCTCTGAATTACTTATTTGAGCACCAGCAACAAATACTAGAACATACTGCTTTGAGAATTCTATAATTAATCTATTGTTGTTTAATCTATAAATTAATCTTGTCTATTCTCCCACTGAACCCAGGAAGTTATATAAAAAGGAAAAAAAAGCTTCTTTTAAGGCTCCTGTAAAAAGCGTATTACAGAGTATTGTTCTAGCTAATTACTTCACTATATAATGCTGGCTCCAGTAGCTCTCATCTCAAAAATTCATTCCTCAAAACCTTTCCCCTCTTTCAAAACCTAAAGTTGCTTTTAACTGATTGATAAGATCTGTGCAGCATCTCCAAGGAGACTTTTGTGAGGTGTAGGCTATTGCATTTCTGTTCTGATGTGATCACATCAGCCCTTATCTTCATGTTGAAGGTAATTTTCTATTTGAGCCATTGCACCTCTGCCTGCTCAGCAGCAGTTTCCAACTGCTTAAGTACAGAAGTAGCAGATGCAGAGGAGTTTATTACTATCATCTTCTTAAACATCACACTTTGCTTCTTTAAAGTTACATTTCTCTAGTAAACACAACACAAGCCTGAAATTAAGCCAACTTCACATTCCTTCATTCATTCCCACAAAAAAAAACCCTCTAAATATTCACAAAGTTCAGCAACGAAGCATGTTGTAAAACTGCTTCACTAACTAAGCCACATTACTTGTTACCCTTAAACACGTTTCTACCCTCTGCAAACAAAATATTAGCAATACCTGCACTTCCAAACACCACATGAACAAGTAAAGCATTCAAGCTATTTTCCTTTCTTGTGAAAATTATTCCAGTGCTTCCTTTAACACCTGCAATAGTTCAGGAACATTTAAGGTCTACAAAGTACAACACATTAGCATTCATGTGAGCCTGCAGAGCATAGAAAACCTTGCATTTAACTTGTTGAAAATTTGTCAAATAACAGTATCATATTAGTTACTGTCCTCCCACAGCATTTTAAGTCTAGTAAGGATTTTGCTTAAAAGAAACATGCACTCAGCCATTACTTCTTTACACAAGAGGACCCCAGGCCAGCACATTTAACAAAGTACACCTTTCTCAAAAGCAAGAGCCCTGCAAAGACCAGAATACCTATAAACTCAAGGTTTATTAGAACACAAATCATGATAATCCACTTTTTAAGCAGAAGAAATTCAAGAGTAACTAGGTCAAAAGAGAAAGAAAAATGGTTTCCAGACAGCACTGAGCTGCTCACCTGGTCCATGAAGGTGTGTTGGTGTCTCCAGGAGCAGGCTAAGCAACCATGGAGGCTCCAATCCCACCCTGCAAAACCCAAAAGCACCACTTGCCCCCCAAAATGGCCCTTTTAAAGGAATGGCAGACAGCTGGCAACAAGTAGAAAAATGGCCACAAGCCACACCCAGGACAGCTGTCCTGCCAAAATTACTTGCAGGTGAATTTTCTACAGCTAAAGTATGCTTTATGGTTTTTTTCTTTCTTTTCCTTTAAAATCTCTGATTCATAATATCAAAAAGAATATTTCAATACATGTATGTTGAGGTTTATATATATATATATATATATATCTGTGGATGATTTGGGTTTTTAGAGATGTTTTCTTGCCAGAAGATGTTAATGGAAACTCTTAAAAGCTGTAAGTCCTTCTAAGCATAATGTACTTGAAGAATGTTAAAAAGCGTCTTGGGAACTTTTATCGAAGCAATGTCTTTGCAGTTTCTATGCTGTACATAAGATATATGCCTGTACTTCCTTCTTAGTCTGCTCAAGCTGAGATTTCAAAAGGCCTGTCAAGCAGAGTGGGAAGGCAATATAGATATTTTGAGAAATAAATTAGCTCTTTGGAAAAAGAAAGCCCCAAACCATTGTGCTTCAGATAATTTAGTCCCTGAATTTCTGAGGACTGAAGCTGCAATGTATGTAAAGGACGTGAGACCATCCATAGGGCAGCTTTGAGAACTTAATTTAGAAACCTGCTGGTCTAGGGCAATGCTGGCATTTTGAAGGAACCTTTACAATGAATGTTAGTATGTGGATTTATGGTGAAAATTGTATAATTTTACTTTAATGAAGGCTCTATTGCACAATATGCATCATAGCAGCATGCTACAATATTGCAAATGGCTATTCCCAAAATGTGATGCTATGTCTTATTCCTACTGTGTCTTAAAGATATTTAAAAACAAAACAAAACAAAAAAACCTTAATGGCAAGTTCTTGTAATTTCACATTTATTAGAGGGAAGAGGGCCCTAGGGCAGGAAAAGCTGTTTGGAGGCTGGCATTTAAGTCAAAGGCATTTTCCAAGCTGCAACAGCCTGCTCAGTAGCTGCAGCTGGCAAGTGACCAAGTAACCAATGCTTTAAGCGACCTATGTAGCTGTAGGAAAAAAAAGCTGAAAACTAGACGAGAATGTGCCATTCTGCTTCCTAGCCTCAAACAAACAATTTAAAGATATATTCAAATTCCATTACTTAATATTTTAATTATGTGCACAAGTAGTCTGTTGTCTAATGTAGGCCACCTGACTCCAGTCCTTATAATTAAAAATCTGCTCTGAAAGATTACTACCTTTTAGATAGGTAGGATTGTGCAACAAGGGAGGTGTTTTGATTTTGGGTTTGGTTTTTTTGCAGGGAGGTGGTGGGAGGTGGTGCACAAGAGGAGGAGGATGATAAGCTGCAATAAAAGCATCTAAATGGATAATTGAATTAAACTTTCCTATACCTCAAGAAAAGCCATCAGAGAGGTTCTCCTGATGATTTTACTGTAGATTAGTGATTGTAATGCTGCTTTCCCTTTGCTATTGAAGGAAACCAAGCTAATCAGTCCTGGGCTTTTTCACATCGTGTCCTTCCAGCATTGCTGTTGCTGTAGAGCTCACTGGCACACAGAGCACAAAAAGCCTGAGCCCCTCTGTCTCTGGCTGACTGGCAGGCACAGGGAACCTGCAGGGTTTGTGTTTTCCTGATGCACAATTAGAGCCAGTGGGCTGGAAACAGATGGTTATGCCATGGTAAAATTACTAGAATAAGATGTGAGCAATTCCATCCAAGCTATATTTTGTTTCTGTGTGCAAAGGCAAAAGGAAAAACTGGAATACAGCCTGAACTGAGTTTGTTTACAGCATTTTGAAGGATTTTCTCCACTGTGATTGCACCTAGGCTGTCGTCCTGTGCAGATCTTGGAGGGAGGAAAAAGTGCAGCATTTACCCAGAAGCAAGTACAAGCAATAAAAAGTCAGACACGGTTCTGAGCTGGATAGTAATTCTTTCTCCTAAATTAGAAATTAGTCAAAGCTAGGAGTGCAGTTATCTCTGCTTTTCTCACATTGTCTTTATGATGATGTCAACCAGGTTTATGGTTTTAGCAACAAAACTGTCAAGTTATTACAGAGGAAGGTAGAAGGTGGAGAAATGTGATTCTAATAATTTATTCTTTTGACCCAAATTCACCGTAACATTTGTCTAACTTGTAATGGAGTATGAAGAAAATTACACCACTGTATAAGCTTAAATACTGTTCCTTGGTTGATCAAACAGTGGCTACAGCAAGGAAGAAAATGGATGAAATACTGCAGCATGCAGAAATGTCATCTATCACAAACATGACTGTTTGCATTTTGAAAAGCTTTCAACTTGGTCAACTTTTGATTGCTGCTTCTTTAATTGCCTTAATTGGGCACTTTCCTCTGCTGTATGTTGGTGTCTGTCCTAGCTGCCAAGGCAAGGAAAGCTTGTCATCTTCCTGGGAACAAATGTTTATTTATTTTGTGCTGCCCTAGAGCACATCATTTCTGTAGAGGTTTCCTTTTCCTTTTTTTCTTTTCCCCCAATCCTTACTATCCATGTGGTTGATTATTTTATGCTTTCAGTTTCTGCACAAAGTACAGTGGGTGGCAATGTGCTAGTAGTTTAGATCTTAGTAATATGAATGTAGAAGAAAATCCACTATAACTAAAGCAAAAGGTCCAAAATGGATCACACTGAAATGCAAGAGTTCCTGCCTGGAAAATTTAACTTTGGAGATTGGAAAGGATAATGGTGTATCTGTAGGTCAGGCTCTTACTTTACTGCTTTCTGTGCTCTTTATAAGGGTATAGAATCAAAAAGTAATGTAATGTTTTACTTGCCTAGGATCTTGATTTAATATTCACTTACAGGAGCCATTTCATCATTTCACAATGGAACGGACAGAGAAATGAATAAATAAATGTTCTTTTCTACTCTGACCTATTATATTTTGCTGAAGCCTGCCACAGGCTTCCAATCCCTAGGAACTCTTTTCTGGGGCATCGCCAAATCTATAAGCATGTGGAGACACTAATTAAAAGTAAAAGCTTTACTTGCAAAAGCAGGGATACAAAAATAAGTAACAATATTCCTTTCTTTAGGACCTTCAATATTATTCAGCTATAGAGCTTCTATTTTATCAGGCACTGAGATATTTGGTTCCATTTCAGGCAGCAAGTGCAAAGCTAGAAGGAAGTTTTCAGTAAAATAACGTTTACTAAACATGTTTTATTTCTTAGTTGTCTTTTATGAAGATTCTGTAATAATCTCTAGCCTTTTGAAATGTTAAGGTATTTCAAAATAACTTCAGCTGTAATTATCATTAAGATAGGCTTAATTCAGAAAGGCTCAAACTTCTGACGTTAAAAATGAACTTAGAGGACTGGAAAGATCTCAGTCAGATGAAATTTAATGCCTGAATTTTTTCCCCAAAATTAGTCAAATGTTTCCCCCTCTCCATATTTTGCTACCTTTTTCTGTTACATAACGTGTTCTTTTTCCTGGATCAAAACCTTCCTCATCCAGTCTGCAGACATCCAAAGGAAGGATGGTGCTTTCAGTGGGAGCTGCTGGTCCTCACGAGACGTGTGGTATTGCTGTGCAGTGTTTGGTGCTGGAAATGCTGCTGTCTCAAGCTCAGAACAGAGCCTGAAGGAAAGTTAAAAATGCAGTAATTCCAAGAACCTGAGGGGATGTTGTTGTTGCAGCAAGCCCTGCAGATCCGTGCAGGTCTCTGGCACACCTCAGGCTCACCTGCTGCACTTTATATTGATTCTTCTCACCCTGCATCACTGTTAATGAGAGGTGCTGGAAAACCCAAGCCATCAAAGGATCCTCTGACCGTGTTCTAATTCCAGAATTCAGTCACAGACAGGATCAGGCTGCTGGGGGGCTCCACATCTTTCATCCATCCCTTACATCTGCAGGAAATTTCTCAGCATTCCAGGCCCATGAGTGCGAGCAAAGGAAAAACCTGTTTGAAGGAGTCATTCTAAAAAAAAAAAAAACACTTTCCCAGAAATATAACTTGGTAGGTGTTTTTTCTTCTTCTTTTTTTTTTTTTTTTACGTGGCATGGAGACAAATCTTTGCAGTTCTTAGTTTCATCAGCACTGACAGATTAATTAGCCACATTGGATTTGAAGTAGCTGTTACCAAACACTGTGCTTTTCCTCATCTTTGAGAAAACAGTATTTTTGCATAAACATTTACTATGTTTAATGGTAATTTAAAAGAGAAATAGATGCTTGCTGAAAATTTCTACTATTTTTTCCTTCCTGCTTTTGTCTGCTGCTTGCCCAACCAACCTTTTCACAAAGCAGAGCACTGGGAATTGGTCCCTGTGATGAATCACCCTGTCTAACAATGCTCAAAAGCCCTTCTGTGCCATTAAATCAGCTTGATGATCCAGATTTTCTGATATATGGTTCCGTGCTTCAGCTGAATATAGGTGAAGTCGATAAAGACATCCTAGACCTACAGCATAAGCAGAGGTGATGCTGGGGATGGAGTTGAAACTGCTCACCCATGCGGTTCTGCAGTACAAATCTGGAAGGTTTCTAATTTGTATCTTATAACTCGTGAGAGTGTGCATGAAACCAGACTGCTTCGACTGCCCAATTCCAGCATGGCACAGCTGTGGCTGCTTTAGGACCTGGGTTTGTTCTTCCCATGCCTCAGATTGCAGAGGAAGAGAAAACAGCATTGTTTGGGTTCAGTGATACTGACAGTGGGACCAATGGAATTAGTGCCAAGGAAAAAATACTTCTGTTTAAAGGAGAAAATAAACTATATGTTTTAAAATAAAAGAGATTCTTGAAGCAAGCCAGCCAGTTTTTGATGCAGAACTGAGAGGATGAGTCCTCTGGAATATAACTCTTCAGCTCATCCCTAAGTTTAAGTGTTTTCCCTTAAAAAAAACCCACTATAGCAGTTTAAAAGAGATATGTGCATTTGACTTCAAGAAATATCTCTTCTACTTACAGTTCCATATTTTCAAAGAGTGTGTTCTCTTGAGCACTGTGTACATGCTGGTCAGTGGAAGAAGGGGTAGGAGCTTGGGGCTCTCCTGGCTGTAGATTTAAAGACACTCTGCGAGGAGTGTTCCTGAGATCTTCAGTACTGAACTGGAATGATAACAGGACATAAAATATTAAGGTTGCTCTAACTTAATTTCTCAGGTTCCTAGACAATAACTTAAAGTGACAGGTTTACACCTGAGAAAGTACACAGAGCTCCAGTGGGTACACAGGCACTTTGTGCTGCTGGAAGGGTCAGAAGCTATTTACAAGGAGAAATCAAGGTTCTCTCATGCAACCCAGGGACAGGAGACATGTTTGTCTGCAGTGCTAGGAAGAGAGAGGAATTAATGCTACTCTACAGGGTAGCCTGTAAAGCCTGTTAAATCTGTGGTAGAAGCTGCTCCTCAAAAGCTCAAGCTTTGCTAGGATACCCAGCATCTATTGCTTTTTCTCACACTGAGTAAGGCCATGTCACAGGGAAAGTGCAAAGTCTTGTGACAACCCTCACTATCAACACAAGCTGGGGGATGAAAGGATAGAGCAGAGCAAGAAGGTCTTGGGGGTACAGGTGAATGGCAAGCTGGACAGGAGCCAGCAATGTGCCCTCACAGCCTGGAAAGCCAGCCATATCCTGGGCTGCGTCAAAAGCAGCGTGGCCAGCAGGGTAAAGCGGTGATCCTGCCCCTCTGCTCTGCACTGTGAGACCTCCCCTGGAGCACTGCATCCAGATGTGGAGCCCTCAGCACAGGAGAGACACGGACCTGGAAAAAATTCTTTACAGAAAGGGTGGTGAAGAACTGGAACAGGTTGCCCAGAGAGGTGGTGGAAGCCCCATCCCTGGAGACATTCATTGTTGGGCTAGGGGGGCTCTGAGCACTCTGATCAAGCTGTGGGTGTCCCTGTTCATTGCAGGGGAGTTGGACCAGATGGCCTTTAAAGTTCCTTCCAACTCAAATGATTCTATGAAATATTGCCTCTATTCTTTTCTGTTTGCGTTAAATTAAATAAAATAAGACATGACAGGTAGCTGGAATTTTTTCTATACTCACAATAAAATGAATGTCTGAACTGAACAATTTTGTTACTTCTTTTACAATACATTTTTAAATGTGGTCATGCAAAACACACCACCACTGGAACTGCTGAGAAGATTGTTTTCAAGAGTTATGGAAGATGGGTAGGTGAAGGAATTAGCTATTAAAAGATGAGTCCTGAAGAGGAATGTACTAATTAAAAATATGAGGAATTACTTCAGCTGAAGTGCTGATTTTTTTGTTTGTTTGTTTGTTTGTTTTTCCCAGAGAAACAAGTATTCTCGTAAGAAAACCGATGATGAGCTGCTAAAAAGAAATACAGCTCATCTTGTTTTGTGTTTTTTTTTTTTTTTTATTTCTAATACAGTCCCCTTCAAGCAAGTTTCAGAAGCTTTTATATTTTATGGAACAAGGATAAAATCTCAAAATGGGCAGAAGTACAAGAAGTGATATAAAGATAAGGATGGAGTTATTTTATGATTTTGATATATACCTGAAACACAAAAACAAGTTTCCCCATTTTTCTGGGAAGGCTCTGTTCATCAAATGGGGATGCCATACTGTTAATTCACATATTCCTCTCTCTCAAACAGGAATTTGTGCTCACAATATGTGACCAACAAATAAACACCAAATCAAAAGTGTTCCCAGCTTTTTGCTATTTTAACAGCTGAATTTCATCAAGTCCCAGTTTACACCCTTGGGGAAACGAATGACAGAAAAGTTCAGAGGAGAAAAAGAGTGGTTCAATCTGCACAGGAACGTCCCCATGCCTGATCCCTATAGCGAACATCATCAGAAATTCTGTTTCTATTGGCTCCCATTTTACCCTGTGGGGCTGAAGATGCAGCAAGACTGCCTCCTGGGAACAGTGCATATTCAAGCTGCAAACCAGAAGAAAAATAGACAGAAAGGAATATTAAATGTAGAGTCTGCTCTGCTTGCAGGGCAATGTCTAGTGATTATGGAAAGCTGGTCTGCAGAGCTGCCCAGGGATGGTCCATCTCTGAATCCCTTCCTGGAGGGTGTTAATATTTCAGCTCATGAGCTGAAATAGCGTGTAGACACGGTAAGGAGCAAGACCTAACGTTATGGATCTTTATAGAGGCCATTTCTTCCTTCACTGTGGTCCTCCATTGAACAGCAGGTTGTGGGGCATGGACCTTCCTGAAGCTATCATGAAGTGAGCACCTTACTGTATGGTTTGCTGCGTTTCATACAGAGAACTTGACCCTGAAATGCTTGTAACAGAGCATCTTGAAAAAGATATATTAATGATTATCTGAATTTCAAGAGAAAAAGTCCTTATCTAGGACAGAAAAACATCTCATAGGAAGATGGTGCTGAATATGAGCAATCTCTTTTGGAAGAACATCTTGAGCAGCATAAAAGGCCAAATAGCTGCAAAGGAGAAAGGGAAAACATTCTTCCTTTCTCTCATGTTATTTCATCTATGTGTAAGGGACTGTCACTGCATATAGCCCCTTTGATCATTTCCCTTGCCAGTTTCAAACTGGTGGGGCCAAAAAAAAAACAGATGTAGAAAGACCTGATGCTGAGAAATTAATTGAGGCTTTGTCTTGTCTGCGGCTGCTAAATCTTGGTGATGTTTAACAGATTTTTTTTTCTTCATGCGACACAACTGTAGATGAAATAATGTGCTTTCTCCTTTCATACAGATTGTGGATAATAGCTAAAAAATACTGCTCCTGACATACTTTTGTTGGAGCCTGAGACCAGGTGATTGACAGGACTAGTAACTGGAAACAGAAATTATATACTGCAGATGAGGTTTTTGTCTGGTTTTACATATCACTAAGGCAGTTATTCACAGGAGAAAAAAAAACAGCAAGCGTATTGTATGAGTATTGAGTCAAAGAAGAAATTGAAAAAAACAAAACAACCTTTGAGAAGCATAAGCAGAAAGACAAATAGCCTTAAAAGGAGATTGGAAAACTCCATTACTGTTTATTTTCCAAGTGAGCTCTGTATATCTTCCTTAAAGTAATAACTGATATACAAGACTAAACAACAAAAACAACAATAAAATAGTAGCTAAAATAATAACAATTCTCTATTGTACCTTAAATGAGGAAGTGTGTGTTTTTTTTTCTAAAGAAAACTACAAGAAAAAAGAAATAGATTGCAATTATGCTCCCTTTTTATGAACAAGTGGAGTAATGGGAAAAAATACCACTAATTTACAAAAGAGGGATAAGGATAGAGAAGGGACTAAAAAATTCAAAATCAAGCTTTGCTAGGGGATGAACACATGACTGGGAAAAGAAAATTGTAGGTCTCGTACTGGTTCTCAGTTTCTTTTTGACACAAAGGAGATTCATAGGGAAGTCTACTGTTTCTCAGAAAAATTTACTTTTCATGAGGATCAAATTGCAAAAACTGTGTATTGTTTAGAATATTGAATTGTGGAGCATGTGCCACTGCACCCAGGTGTGTCAGACACAGCACCGGTGTCAGTTATTTGCTGGAGTGACACCAATGGCTGTTGTCTGCAAGCAAAACTTTTTGGACCTTTCTGAAACTGCTGTTGCTGGAGCTGGATGTACTCAAATTCAGATTTTCAGTCCAGCATAAACCTGTGATATGTAAAATAGGCACCATTTAATTATGAGAGGAAGTCACCATTCTTTCTTTTGTGAATGACAGAACTTCTTGTGAGTGACAGGTCTTGGTGGGTACAGCCAACCTGCTCTGAGAACCATGCATGAGTTGAAATCCCACTGAGACTGAGATCTGAGAAGCTTCCTGTAGCTTAAATAACCTTCATTTAACAAAAAAAGCCTTTGTTTTCAAGTCTTGACATGCATTCAGAGGTAGGATTTTCTTCCAATTTGCAGTCTTGTAATCTCTGTATCAAGGTTAAGAAGGAGTTGTGAGGTAAACACGAATTTCCTTTGTCTCTCTGATGTGCTTGGATTTCCTTTCTGTACCGTAGGTCAGTTCAGTCTAACTCCATTTTGTATTTAGATTAAAAGAAACAGTGCATGTGAAAGAACAAACTTGAAACAAAGTGAAAGAGACAAAACTGTGAATTCTACTTTGCATTTGTACCTTGTCACAGCCTGCGTTTTGCACACTGTGCTAGGTTATCGTACCCAGCTGGCCTCCAGCTTCGTCCACACTGAAGCATGAGCAGAGGTGCACCCTGGTGGCCTGTGTACAAAATGCTCCGAGGTAGAGTAAATGTCCAAGGCCATTGTAGCAGCGAGCCATTCACCCAGAGAAACTCTCTGTCTGTGGTCATCACCTTCACTGGCTTTCCAGAGCTGAAAAATGAATGTTTCTTTTCCCTGCATAGTTGATAGAAAAATTATCTAGTGTAGTGGATATAAAACATCTAGACATGACCTCCAGCAAGCAAAAGGTAGAATTGTTTGTTTGTTTGTTTCTAAGGTTTTCCTTTTGGTTTGCTGAGAATTTTAAGTGCTGATAGTTAAAATGTCCTGTAGTAAATCTACAAAGTCCTGCAAAGTAGTAAAACCTGTCCATGGCAATTGTCTGTCATTAGAGCTAAACTACTGTGAGCTCTGATTCTTAAGCATGAAAAAATCGTGTTAACATATTCAAATATGTCTGCCTTAAAGGCTATTTGGGATCTTGCAAACTTGCATTTTATTTGACAGGAATAGCCAAGTTAATGGAATAGATAACTTTTGGTAAGCTGCAAATGTGTACTCTCCAGCTATAGACATTGGAGTTCCTGTATGGTCTGTCTGAGACTGAGGATAACTCTGCGGGGTCTTTTTGGAAGGCATTGTTAGATGCTGATACCAGCAGTGGGGAACTCTCAGCGGGTGCTCACTCTGGCAGATCTTTAATCTGAGATCTGCAGTTTAGTGTTTGAATGGCAGGTCTAAGTGACTGAATGGGACTCAGACTATAGATCTACTGGTAGAGATAAGGTGTGTGTTCATCAGTTCAGCTCAAGATAAAGATTGTCCCGTTAAATATATACCACTATTTTACCAGTGAAATACTGCCCATATCATCTCTGCTCTTTACCTGCGTTATGGAATTAATCAGAGACCCTTCACGCTCATGAATTAAGTTTGTATGAATAGCTTGTTCACTTCTTGCTACCTCTCATTCATGTGGTAATTTGTCTTCCTCCTTTTGCACTGTTCTGCTTGGCCACCTACTTCCCACGCAGCTTCTGCAGTTTTCCCTTTATCTTCCCCCTTTTTTTCCCCAGTCTTTCTTCATTGAGCAGAGCTGACTGTACCTCATTAATAAACGTTCCACACAATGTCCCTCTTTGTAGCCTCTTTCCACAATATAAAATTGCTGTTAATAAGTCTGTCAACTATACTCATTATTCATAAACAGACGCATGCCACAGCGCTGAACACAGACTATCTGTCTTACTCTCACTTAAGACCATTCTAGATCTTAAACAGAAGAAACAGTTCAACACGCCCAGTGCTTTGACAAACAAAAGAAAGAAAGGAAAAATGGATCATCATATGCCCTAGGAATTTTCCATTCAGAAGCTGCATCGTAATGTTGACAGTAAAGACCATGCAGTGGTCAGAGGACAGGAGAAAAAATGTCCTATTTCTTTCTTTTGAAACATCCTCACATTCTAATATCCAGCAACAATCACTGTTGGCCTTTCCTTTCCATGCCTTTAGCTGTCCTGAAGCACAGTTAAGATAAAAACCCTCACAGTGTTGTGCAGAATATGAAATGGTGGGAGTGGAAAGCAGAAGAAAAACAGCAGTAACACTTGTACCAAGAGAAAACTAAACAGAAATAAAGGCTACATGGAGGCTTTGCACCACTGGCTTTTTTTCTCCATCCAGTATTTCTTTTGTCAATCTCACTTATTACTTCTCTGCTCATATAGAAGTCACGCTTTTATATGGCTTATAACATTTATTTTATAAAAGCCATGCTCTAGTATTGATAATGCTTGCATTTTTTAAAAGTAACTGAGAGAGAATTCATCGCTCAGAAATGGACTTTTGCAGCCAGAAAGGGATAATATCTTATAGGTAACTTCAAGGTAAAGACTTTCCATTTCATTTTTCAGAGTAGGAATTTGATTAACTTCCTTCGAACAAAGAGGTTCCCTCTAAATTTAGCACTGGTTCTCTTCAAGAACATTAAAAAAAAAAAAAAATCTTGCTCTTGAAACAAGATCTTGCACTTTAAGGTTTCAAGTAGGCGTGTTTGAACCTTAAAATCTGTTAGTAAACTATCTCAAAATGCAAATCTCAATCACCTGCCCTGTGAGGTTTGTAGTGATTGATAGCGCTGATGAATCTAGCCTTGATGAACTTTGACCTTTCAAGTTCTCCAGCTGCTGGAGATGGAGTCAGGATTGTGTTTATTCCCTGCTTTTTGCTTTCTGCTTCTCCTCAGAGCTACCAAGGGAGGAGCTGCTGTGTTGCTCCTTCACACAGGGATAGGAGATGCAGAAAGAAGTTGTGCTTTCTCAGGTAATGACCTGACCTGCAAGTCTTTGTTTTTATGAGTGAAAGAAGGATTTGCTTTGCCTGAAAGGTGGTAAGGGTATTGAATATCAAAGGGAGATATGTGGGGTTTCAAGAACAGTGTTGTTTGGTCTGATTTTGTTTATCATTAAATATGAATGAAAATCGGGTTCTGGTTACCAAATTAACTTGTCTGTTTCAAATGCATTTGTTTTGCTTAGAAGTGGTGGGATATATAAGGTTTCTTACTTAATAAATTGATGGAAAAAAAGAGGAAAATTTTAAAGAAGATTAGTGTGAAGTTATAATTCTTGCATACGTACAGACAAAAACTTAATAACAAACAAATTGATGTTTAGCACAGTGAGTTGCGTGACCTTTTCCTTGGGAAAAAGATGCTCAACAATAGTATTGCTGAATACTCAATGCTGAGAATTGAAAAGCATGACAAAATTAATCTACTTTAATATTTCTCTATTTTTGCTTAAGCATTGTAAACCAGTTCTTTATAAATCCTGCTCAGTTGGATTAATAACAAATGAAGGCACCTTTTAATAAACTAAGGATACCACAGGTACCCTCTGCAGAAGTTAACGTAATATTGTTAATTCTTAAATAAACACTTGTATGATGATGGGATTTCCCTGATGTAGGTAGTGTTAATTCTTAAATATTAGGAGGATTTCTAGTAGAAGAAAATGAACAACAACAAGGAAATACCTCTTCCTAGTGTTTAATTAGCTTTATGGGGATGTTTTATCAATGCTTATCTACAGGTCTGAAGGACAGTTTCACTCCATTATGCTTGAAAGTATCTTTCTCTTCCTTTAAAGTATGGTATTTGGCTCAATTGCTCTTTGTGTTTTAAAAAAAAAAAAAAAAAAAAGTGCAGTACAATTATACAGGCTGTCTTCATGGGTAAAGTTATGGATTCTGATGGTCCTTTACTCTACTTGGCATGTTGTTCATGTTTTCTGTTGAACTAACCTATAGCAGCATCTCTCTGTCACTTCCAATAATCTCTTCTCTCTCTGTTAGTGTATATTTACCAGATATTGATCTATATTCCTAGACTTAGTTCTGCTGCCACAAGATCGCATATGTCCACAAGACAAAATAATCTTCTCTTTTCCTTATAAAAATGTTGTAATTCCTGTCTCTACAAATAGAAATTGAAATTTAAATTTTAAATACTAGATTGAATCAATTTCTTGAGAATAGAGATTTTTTTCCAAGACCATCCCCTAATGAATCTAATCCTCTAATGAGTCACCGCAGTTCTGTCCCCAGCAATTTTATGCTTATTTCTTAACCTTGCTCCAACCAGATTGCAGTCTTAAAAGTCAAAGATCCTCCCTGAACTTTTCAAGGTGTACTAGAAACGCTTCTGACCTGCAGAAACAATAAAAAGGAGACTTGGATCAATTTCAGGGAGACTTCTCTGGGGATTTTTGGTCCAGAAAATGATGACATCCAGACACTGTGGTTTGATACAACACGAGCTGTGTATTCAAGAAAAATCAATAAGTATATGGTTCATCCAATTTAGGACTTAATAACAAGGAAAGAGGAGAAGTGCATGGCAAAGCTTCTCTGTATGGAACAGAGGAATCAACTAGATTTCATGCTGAAAATATATTTTCTCAGAAATTCTCACACACAGACTACTAAACATTGAACACACTATATAGACATACATGTGTGTGTGTTTTATATTTGAAGGAAAACAAGTAGGCTCAGGAAAAATGTCAAACTGTTCCCTGAGTGTAAAACATCTTCAGAGCTGTCCAGGCTTCTGTATTGATTTCATTAATGCTTTACATGGAGTGTGTTGCTGGAGTACTGAACCACAACAGCCCGTGTGAGCTGGTGGAGCAGTAACAAACGCTGCTTGTGCAATTCCAGAGCTAACCTGCTCAGTGCAGAGAGCCAAAAAGGAGTTGTGAGCTGAGAGAAGTTGATTGAAATGTCAAAGTACTCAAAGCCCCGTGGAGCTCCTGCAGAAGAGACTCTCACAGCAGAGGATTGTTTTGACAAAGGAGTCCTGCTGTGGGAAATTTGCAGCTGTACCTTGTGATGAGTAACTGCACGTTAGATTCAGCAAAATTCATCTCACTGCTCAGATTGTGAGACATTAGCAGGGAGTATTGCTCTAAAGCCAAATTGTTCTTCCTAACTACAAGTATGCTCTAAAATCAACATTTATATGAAGGAATTGTCTAGTTTTATGATCTTTGAAGTCCATTCAGGAAAAGAGTGCCATGGTTTTGAACTGGAGATAAGAAATTCAAATGCAGAATGAAGTAGCACATACAGCAGAAGCCACAGGCGTTATATGAAGTAGAAAGAAAAACTGACTGTGCTGAAGTCTCTTTGGGATCTGTAGTGGAGCTAATAAAACTAAAGATCTGGTAATATACCGTGTCTGATTTCTAAAGAAGTAAAACAGTGATACTTGAATTTGCTGCAGTGACCCTGAGTAATGCCTTCAATTGGGATTTGATCTTCTAGCTGAATGTACTCTTCGCAGTGATGCAGTGAATTTCAAAACTGTGTTTTCTTATTTTCCTCTGAAATAAAATCTGGAAGCAATCCTGACATTGATCTAATAAGAAATATGAACATGCATATGCATTTTCTTGTATGGTGGTTGATTGAGATTTGCAGCCAGGGAATAGCTGGTTATATCTACACTGAGAAGCTGGAATCACACTTTGTGTTCAGCTTGTCTTTGATTTACAGAAAATGATGAGCTCAATACTTCATGAAGAGAAGACTAAACGAATATATTTATTTTTTTGTTTGAGGGGTTTTCTCCCCTCCCCATTTATAGTCATTATAGCAGGCAGGGAGTTCTGCTTCCACAAAGAACAAGCAGAAAGATCTGTTTACAAAGGAAGCATCTTCCATAGGAAAAGAAAGTAGGTCTTGGGGTTTAGATAAGTGAGGCACATATAATATCAATGCACCAGGTGTTTGGGAATTTGAGAAGTGGGCTTCACCAGCATCTTCTCTTGTTCTGTAATAGATGCTGGTTCATTCTGACAGCAGGGGAAACAATCAGATGGCTGAACGCTCCAGACAGGCTCACTGTCAGCACCATTCAGTAGAGCTAAATCTCTCATGGGAGCACCTGGTTGTGTGGAAATAGGCACTGAACGGTGTTGAATTTTTCTCTTTTGTGAAAAGGGCAGCTGCAGGGAATCTGCTGGGTCAGGGCTCCAGTGCTTCTGCTGAACAGACAGGAGTGGCAGCAGGCGTGAACGCGGTCAGATGGAAGAGCGATCCGTGTGCTCTCTGGTGAAAGCATTACTGGTATTTGGGAATAATTCTAGTAGTATTGGTGCTGCACTGCAACAAGCCTTCTAAATTATTAAATGTATGAGGATGTAGTAAGGAAAACATGGCCAAGTAAAGTGAGGTATGTGTGCAGCAGGAAAGGGTATAAAACATGCATTTCCATATTTGCCTCTGGCTGACAAAGAGGCAGCTGGGGCACTAAATTGCTTAGAGCAAAAACACGCACGTGGCTTCATCATAACCCAAGTTAGGGTGAAGCTGAAATTTTCTATAAATTCGTCTCTCTCGAGTCAGATTGTTGGCTTTCCAACATTATTCTATTTCCAGCAAAATTCATTACCTACCTGACTGCTCAAGCTGCAAGCTCTCACCATAACAAATTTCTCTTAATTTGGCACCTCGGCTACCAAGTGTTCTGGAGGAATGATCTATTATGTTTTTGTGATATCAATTTGGCATTCAAGGAAAACTTGATAACAATCTAGTACAGAAGGAAAGTGTCTGTCACAGAAATGAAAATGTGAATTACAAATGCGGAGGCTAATATAAACTTTTATTTTTGTTCCTGCTAGTATACGGTGGAAAAGCCTATGCCACTGAAGATTATATTGGCATTTGTTGGAAACTTAGAGCTCACATTTGGTTTGAGTAAAATGCAGAAAACATTAATCTTATATGTAGAAATATTCTTTGTCTAGGGCACTCATCTCAGCAAACAGCTCCACATTTTCAAAACCTGCCAAAATTCATTTCACCCAAATGAATGCTTTTGTGTGGCAGGAGAGGTGGATTTTTAGTAAAGTATGAAAACTTAAAGTGGAAGACAATGGTCATATATTTCTGGATGTGTTCTTTTATTATCTCTGTTTCATCTGCTTTTAAATGCTTTGAAATGAATCAGAAAATATTTGCCTATTCTTTCTTTCACATTACAGTAACAGGCAAACTTCTCTAAGGTTTGATCTTAGCTTGGCTGTGAGATGTGCCCCAGTTTGGATGCTTTTCTGAAGTCATCAAAGCATCCTGGATCAGCCAAAATTTGCTTGAGAACTCTTGAAAGAGAGCTGTCTCTTGAGCTTTCAAATGTTTCTGGCTTCCAGTCACACTGGAAATGCCATGGAAACAACACTTGTAGCTGTCCGGTTCTTGGCTCAGCATTTGGAAGGAACAGAAAAATGACAAACTGAAAAAAAATGCTTAAAACTTAATAAAGGTTCGAGTGTGTTTTTAGGGAAATTTTAGTAGCTCTACATTTAGTCAAACCTGATTTTCCTTTTTTTCTTTTGTGTGTTTTCAAGTGCCTACGCGGTGCTGTTCTGCTTCAGATTTGGATTTTCAAAAGTGTTCTGTGCTGGCCTAAATCTGTTTTCTTTAAAGCTAGTAGGAAGAATCTGAGTTTCAGTGGGAGATGAATATTTTGAAAATCTCACTCTGTTTTTGATCAAAAGCACTTGCACTTTGTGTTCCTAAAGCAGCGTGTGCAGATGATGGTCATGTTTCATGGCCTGTGAGAGGGGCACGTTGGTGTTCTTTGGAACACCAGAAGTGATGGCTATCTAAAGCTGCTAAGGATTCTGCTCCTTCTTGGCATCAAAGAGATGGGGAAATCAAGGCATGGCAAATTCGTGCTCCTGTCAGTCAAATGTCTTGATGAATTTCAGCTCAAGCCATAGATTCTCAAATTGCAAGCTTTTCTCAGCATTTGAGAAAGAAATAAGGCTGTAAATCTAAACAGAGAGAGTTCAAAAGGAGCTGCATTTTCAAGAGAGGAATTGTTCTATTTGATAAGCATTGTAAGATTCTCCAAATCAATATGAAAGCTGCTGATTTCTCCACTAGAGCTTTCTTCTTCCCACACACCTTCCACTGCTGCTTGTAGAATGGAACTGGCATCAACTTTAAGCAAATCTGCACCTAGCTGTGAATTTTTTAATCTCTTCTGGGCATGAGGGAGGCAGGATTTAACAGGGATATTGTCTCTCCAAAGAACAGCAGAGTACTTCAGACATGAGCCAGCACTAAACTACAAGCAGGACAGCATTCGGCGTGTGATTGCCCAGGTACCTTGGCACCAGTGGAGGCATTGTGAGATGGTGGACTCCCTGATTTCAGGATTGCTCAGGTCAGCGACGGTTGCAAGCCTGTTAGAAGGAAAAAAAAGACATCTTCAGTCTAAAAGGTGGGGAAAATATTATGTTTTCAGACACCATGACCCAGAAGAATGTGCTTTATGACTGGAGGATAGTTTTATGATGGTAGTGGAAAGCTAGCACTTACGTAAAGCACTTTTCAATTTGAGTGATTCCAGCAGTGTTTGGGAAAGAGCTGGATGTTGTAAATAAGAGCACTGAGTGGATTTGGTAGAAGCTCGCTCAAGGCTATGGTTGTGCTCTCAAAACTATTGCTGCAGATCAGCTGACCCAGGATAACCTGCTCTGTCGATTTACCCTCTAAGCAGGAGCCCTGGATTAGACCCTATGGTGGTATCAGTGTGCAGCCACATACCACAGATCTTGCTGAGGTCTTTAGACATCTGTATGGTACATTGTGACCCAACCTGTAATTCTCCATTTATACTGATTTAGTTTAACGTTTACTTTTCCAATCTGAACAGCCAACTCTGTTACAAACCATTATTTTTAACATGAGTACGACACCCTGAACCAGCAATGACAGAAAAGCTTTTACAGCAGATTGGGGCTTAAATGCTTTAAAAAGCTTGAAAGTAACAAATATGGGTTGAAAGGAAACTCAAAGATTGGAGGCAAAAACTGTTACATGATATTTAATGTTGCCTAACTTACCTAAAGCATTTAGGTTTTCTGAATAATAGGTAAAACTGGTCCTAAACACCCTATGCCTCATTTTCTACTATTTCTCTCTGAGGATGGACTTGCAGTGTTGCTTGCTCATAGGATATGCAGATTGGCTTTATTCATACTTCAGGGTACCTTAGCAGAGACCTTCACCTTACCCTTTATTGATGTGCCTCCTTGCTTAATACTGGCTGTATTCATACGACCTGACCTTCAGCTGGGGTAAACTATGTATATAAACACATGCTTTTTTTTTTTTTTAACAACTTTTTGTATTGTTGGAGACAGGGCCACTCTGAAGTATAAGGCTAGGGTCATATAAAGTTCAGTTGTACTTTACATAGTATTTATTTATAATTTTTTTTGCCATAACTGCAATTTGGACTGAAGTTTTCCATCTGGCAGGTGGGTGGACTTTTTCTGGTTGGTTATTTCTCTCTTTGTTTTGTGTCTTTAAAGAATTCTGACTGAGATAAAAGCATTTTCCAAGAACATGGCTAGAAATCTGTCACTTTTCCCAGACAGCCTGTGCTTTCAGCAGCCCTAGTACCTCCAGATGAGGTAGGAATTTGTCTGGATTAGGCTCGGAGTATCTTTCAGTGTACTGGGAGTATTTCTAAGGTCGTAGAGTGATATATTTGTTGAAGATCTACTGATGCAGCCCAAAACAGGATTAGACCAGGATACGGCAATTATTTTAAAAATATTAAAAATTTCTTGAGAGAATTTTTGTTTACATGTTGATGCTGTTACACAAAGGAATACTACATTATCTTATTATGCAAAGAATCTCACAATGAACATAAATAAAACTAGACAAATATGCTAGTGTGGATATGTCTTTGAATATGTATAGATATACAGAGTTTTATATGTATGTAGCTGTACATAACATTTGAAATGTAATCTCGATTATAAAACTTTAACATTGGATTTACATTTCTTTGGGTTCATCTTTTCCAGAAAGGTTATATTTACTTTCAAAATGCTAATTCATTTTCTCTATTGAATAAAAATTCTTGGAGACATTTATATGTAAAATTCAATGGGAAAGGTCATGACAGTTTGTCAAAATATGCAGCTCTTCATTCAGCTGGCATTTATTTTTTTCTTTTTGATCAGATATAATGTAGAGGGAGAAAGAAGGTAAATGAAGCATTCGTGTTGTGATATTACAGAACATTAATTTGTGATGTGAACTTATTCTCCACTTTGGAACAAAATCTGTTCTTCTCTTAAAGTATATTTCAGTCTTCAAAAATATGTGCTGTACCAGGCGAAATTCTGCCTGGTAATTTTGCACGCATAATCTGTCTTGCACACTTGTGGCCATATGCTCTTGGAGAACTAACACATTCTTCAAATCAGTTTTAGACAATTCAGGAATTGCAGTAAACACAGAAAATAATTTTAGTTGAAGCAATTCTGAGGTGTCCAAGCTGTATAATTATGCACTGTGTGTATGCGAGAAAGACTGGGATTACTTTCTGCCATCCTGAAAATGAGAACTGCTGCAATCGTATGATCACAGCTTCATGCATTTTATTACAATCATTTCAGCTGATACTGCTGAATTATCTAATAATCAACTCCACCACCCCAACTCCTGAGAACATCTGTCATGGCAGGGAATAAGTGAGAACAACTCACTAACTCCTTATATGCTGAGCTTTGAGCATGTGAAATGCTAAAATATGACCAGAGAGCTCAGCATCTTCAAGGACCAAGTCCTTCATCCCTGGCGTATCTATAGCATAGAATTGCAAGTGTGCCGCATCTGCATGCGGAAAGGACATTAACTATTCTCAAAATGTATAGTATTGAAGTTTCCTCAATCCTGTCAGGTTCTCTTCTGCAGTTTTACAGGAAGGTGATTAGTTATAGCAAGTAGAAAGGGCATAGGGATTTATTCAGGCATAGAATCAAGAAGTACAAATGTCAAAAAAGTTTAAGAAAGTAAATGTAAGAGCAATCCAAAAGAACAGTCATGGTAACAAGTTTACAGCACTACTTATCCTGCAAACACCATCCTCTGTGGTCCTGGAATTTGATATAGATCCATAAGCCATTTTTTCTCAAGCTGTATTGGAGACTAGGCCAATAATGCAGAATCCATGTAGGGAAATATCTTGGCCAAGACTGTGATTGTTGATGACTGAGATGGAATCTGATTTGATTCAGATCTTAAAGCTTTGTTTGGGAGGTTTATGTGAAATGAATGTTTAGAATCAAAATGTATCAACATTATTTTTGAAAACTTCCATGATTCAAGTTGCTATCAATAAAAATGCAAGATTATTCAACAAAGACCTACTTTAGTATATACAGGAACGACCATGACAGCAAGCTCTTTCCCCTTAGTCATAATCATTTTTCTTTTTTTTTTTTTCTTTCTTTTTTTTTTTTTTGTGTAATTGACCCTCAAAGAGCACAGGTCACATTGCCTTCAAAAAATACATATGGTATGTGACAAAAAAACCTCACTGTTTAGAATCGTAGAATCATAGTTTAGTCTATAATTTTTTTTATTTAAAGAAAATATTTTTTCTTTAATATGTATTTCTTTATTTTTCAGACAGATTGACTTGTTAATTGTTGGCAAACTCAGTGTGCGCTGCGTGGGTGAGTGTGTTTTTGAAAACAGAAGTCTTATTTTAAACATTAAATTCCAAAGCAATTTGCACAGGAGGAAGACAAACATGCCACGAGGGGAATAACTCATGGCCCCAGTAAATGGCCCCAGCTGAGTCAGTCTCTGGGGATGTACATAAACCAAACTACTAACCAACATGTTCCTTATGGACAAAATTCCTTGCAGACAACATTGAGCAATGTTGTATTGTGCATTTAGGGGATGAGAAAGACAGTCTTGATGGCCACAGCCCATTAAAACTGTTTTAGTTCATCCGTATCTACCTTTACAAAGTTTACTCAGTTGGTCAAGTTGGCTATCAGCATCCTGAATTAAACTGAAGGTTTTGACAGAAGATAATTTATAGATGGTAGACACAGCTTTAGAGGCTGTAGCGTGCTATCATTCAGCCCCTCAAATATTGAGGAAGAAGAAGCCTACTCAGATCATAAAGATGACAGCAGCAGACAAATGAGCTCGTTGTTCAAGTGCAGAGTGCTCAATGATGCATTTTCAGCCACAGTGGGATAGACATAAGTTGAGATGAATTATACAGTGTAGATCTATATATAAGGTTTATTTGCAGTAGGTGTGCTGTAATTTGTTAGAGCTTTAACCATGGCCATACCGTAGTTACCAGTCTGGTGCTGCTGGCTTTAACAGATTAAAACAGCAACCTCAGATGCCCTCAAACATTAGGTAAAAATTGTAAAAATATGTACTTGCAGAACAAGTGGTGAGGAGCAGCTCAAGGAATCCATTGAATGGGATATATTGACAGTAAACTTCATTTTCATTTTTCCAATGGAAAGTTGATCCTTAAATAGAAATTTCAGCTAGCTGCAGCTCATGTTATCTTAAGTACTAGTCATAGTTGTGTAGCATGATAGTTTGGATAGCAAATCAAGAAGTAATCTTTTTCCATGGTCATTTTAACATGGGAGTTTAAGGAATGTCCCTTGCCTCTACCAGCTGCTCTGCTGCATGCATGCTGAAATCTCTGGCTGTTCCAGCTAGTCATTTGTTATTCTGGCAGGCCTTCTCTATGTAATTTATTCCACCCTCTACCATTTAGTTTGCAAACTGACTTATCCGGCATACTGCTGAGAAGACAAGCAAGAACCTGAGGTCTTTTCTTGCTGGTTTATTTCTTTCAAGGTGCCTGAGGCATTAGCAGATGTAGAACCTTTAATTATTTTCTCAATCTTTGTCAAACTGGATTGAAACACTGTAGTGAAAATCAGAGAATAAAATCCTAGTTCTTCATTGCAGACATCTAATTCAGAGCATGATCTTCATGTGGCAAACACAGCTGAGGCAACTGGAGCATGAAAGTTACAGGATGCTTATCTTCATCGTGAGGTTTTCTTGTGGACAAAAGATATTTCCATATATCACTGTTAGTGTTAAGCAGCTCCAACAATCAATACCACAAGACAATTTTGGAGTCACTAGATACGGAATTCCAATATTTCACTGGTAGCTGGATCAGGATGAAGATTGCTTCTGAACTCATGACCATTTCGTTGTTATTGCAATAGACATTTTCAAGCTTTTAGCAGCTCTGAAATTTATTCTGTTGTTTAATCAGTGCTAGGATTTAATACATAAGAAATTTGAATTCTGCATACAGCTGTGGGAGCCATTGAAAATCAATTTCTTGAAGTCTTGCATGGGATTCAGTATTGAAAGTCCAGATTTATGTTCTATTGAGCAAATAGATTAAAGGTTAAAGGTGCAGAATAACAATTGAGTGTCTCATTTTCACTTCTGTTTGCACAGCAAATGGTTACCTCATTGAAGAGAGGTTAATGGAGAATATCCTCTAAGCGTCACCCTTTTAGTGTTCCTCAGATTTCCAAGAACTTCTCCCTGAGTTAAGATTTCAGACTTTCTGGATGATAGAGTACCAGGGGGAGCCCTGACAAAGTCAAGATTCAGTTGAAAACAACATTTCAGGCTGAAAAACAGAAAAAAGTTTCAAATACACTGATAGATGCAGTCTGGAATCTTATTTTTTTTTTTTTGTGAACAAAGTGTCCTTGATGCCTTTATATAGCTGCTGACAAAGTGCAAGTTAAGCACAAGTGACAGGAAGTGTCTTTTAATCTTTTCACCAGTTTTCTTGCAGTAACATTTGAGTTAAAGTCAGGGAGCAGCAGATCACAGGAGTGATCCCAGGATACAAAGAGTCTCAAGGGCTCTTCTTTCATCTTGTGTTCAGGATGGAATCAAAGATCAAATGAGCAGCCTCCAATTCATACTACAGAGTTCATACCTTAAAAATAACTTAATTATCACGTAAGAGTTCATTGGGTGTTGCATCATCGTCCTGTTGTGCTGATAATGGTACTGGCAGTGATTGTAAATGAAGTTCTTGTCTTCATGCCATCACATTGGGATAAGCATGTCTTTGAATCCTTGGTGTATGTGCAACTGCAAAATAATGGGAAAGGTATTTAGAAAGCTAAATAAGAACAATAATAAAGGAAGGCAAGAAAGAATGTGACACCGGAGGAAACAGAATGAAATAACACACGTAGTTGAAAGAGTTACAAATAAGAATTCTGCTTGTGCTTTGTTCCTTTGGGTTTACAAAGAAGTTGATGTCTGTCTCCTGGCAGATGTGTGTGTTTTTCTGGAAGAAATCATTGTACAGCATTGGCAACTACCTGGATTTGTCTCTGCAAATGATGTCAGTACTGTGGGTCCTGCCAGAGATCTGAATGGGTCACACCATCAAATCTGGCCAAAGACACCCCTGTTGCAAATCCACCCACAGCTCCTAGAAGGGGCAGGCAAAGCATTATGAAACTAATCACATAACTATTCTTTTGTGAGATTAAAAGCAAAGAGCAAGAGGCAAGGCCAGAGGGACACTTGGAAGGGCTAATGCAATTTATAACTTGCTCACTCTGCTTTGCTGTCTTGCTAATTTATTTTAAGATGTTTCCTGAACCTGTCATCTAGATTTAGCATGCAATTCACCTTTCAGACAAAAAGGAATTTTCCACTGCTGCTGGAGCAGTGGGAGAGCAGATGGCTGAGAGCTGGGGAAGGCGGCTGCTCCTCGGTGCAGCGGGGCAGAGGGTAGCGTGCGACAGCATCCCCAGAGCCAGGATCCCTTCGGGGAGGGGAGGGGGAGCTACTCTCTCTTTCTGGTTCACTAATGCTTAACAAATTGTTTGAATTGCCATGGAAAGGCATCACTTGAGCCATTAAAATGAAGATAAGTATGCTTAGCGTTAATCTTGTAAAATCTCTCGTCCTGGAAAAGAAAAAATATCATGAGTGGATCTGAGATGAAATTGTAGTTGGAGCTCAACACACAAACTGAAAAATGAATTGCACTTCTGAAAGTGCCTCTTGGTCTTCTGTGTGGATGGAAAGCTCTTCATCAAGTTGTATTTCAAATTATACATAGGAAGAGCTACACGGGGATACCATAATTTTGTTTTGATCAAAGTCTCGCATTCCTTTAAGTGCTCAGGGTCCTGCAGAATAATGTGGCTATGACAGTGGACAGTGTTTTAGGAAGTGCTGATGAGAGGCAGATTTGTTAGCTGATAACTTTTGTAACCCATTGGCATCATTTTGTGTCCCTGCAGTAAGTGGCAGGATTTCTTGTCTGTGCTGCATCCTTCTGTGTCTTGTCCATCCCAAATTTACATGCTCTCCTCTTCAGGGCTAAACAGATGTGTCAGGGCAGATGCCCAATGGAAAAAGTCGGTCCAAGAGGAAAGTAAAAGTAGGAAAAATATTTGTTTTGGCAGATGAAAATAAACTTACTGAGATTCCTTTTTGTTGATTATTTGTTTGCCCTTAGCTAAAATGTTTCTTTCTTCTTTCCCAAAAATTTAATTCGGAAACAAGCTGACTCATTCATTTGTTCTCTTTTTACTGTGGTGTTATTGACATCTTCTGACCTTTTTTTTTTTTTTTTTGCCCCCTCCCTTCTTGGATTGATCCAAATTTTAAAATGCATTCGGTTTGAGGGTTGTGAAACGTAGACTCTACAACCCACTGGAGGGAAACCAAACCTTCCTCTCAGAAATGAAGAGGTGATGTGTTTAATTCTTCTTTTGATATCCATCTCCCTCATTCTAAGCTATTCTCAGTTATATATGAATTCACAGAAAACTTCTCTCTACTCTGCCTGTATTCTGATTTCATTTAATGCATTTTTTTAACTGGAGATTGTGCTACATTCTTTATGTAGCTTTGAAAAACAACATTGTAAGGTGGAAATAAAACAGCCCATAGAAGGCTAAGAGCAGGATAGGAAAGTATTCAGCCCAGGAAGTCCCCCTGATGCTTCTCAGGAAGGTGTTGATTTTGCCCTGAAAAAGTGGCTCCTCTTGTTCTGCCATTCTGAACCTTCCCATGCTGAGACCCGTAATGCAGACTGTGCACAGAATTTAAACAAAACCAGCAACAAAACAACAAGAAAAACCCACCTTTGTGAAGTTCTAGCTTTTCCTCTTTTTTTCACATATTACTGAAAAAAAAATTGAGATCTCAAAAAATTGCTGTGTATAGACTACAAATACGATGGGTGATGCAGAAATTTGAACACAACTGCAGGTGACGAGCTTTGACCTGTATATGCAGCTGTGAATACACATTGAAATTCAAAAGATATCATCAAATGCTCATTGTGGCAGTACTTCTGCAAGGCATTTTTGTGCTGTCTCCAGGTAGCTCCTAGAAGGCATTTACTCTGCCCCTCTGTCTAGCTGTGACTCCACGTGAAGAATAATTGGATCTTACATAGTCTTTGGCAAATGAAGGCGTGCAGGAGAATTAATGGGAAAATACAACTGTTCCTATTAGGCTGTTGCTCTGAAGTAAAATAATCTCTGCTGATTACATCTCCTGAACCATTATCTCCCTCACTGGGGAGGGGAAAGTTTTGTGGGAATTATGCTGTTTTGTGCGAAGCATGGGTACTTCCTGGAGGCTGATTTCTGGGTGGGAGCTTACGTAGGGGTACACTTCATGCCCTGAAGCTCAAACAATCTATACTAAAATGAAAAAAGGTATGGGAAAGTGCAGCTTGGGGAAAAATCACCTTCCTTATAATCCCAAATAATTGGAAGGAAAACGTAAAATGCAGGGACAGAAGCTGCTCACTGTTGTTTTTGGTAAATAATAAACATACGGCCACAACATCTCTTGGTTATCTTGGTTATTTTCTTCACCTTGCGTGGAACAAGCTGTGGTCTGCGTGGAACAAGCTGTGGTCTTAATCTGCTCTTAATATGGGGAGGTATTTCGAATGAGAGTTCATCTTTGCAGGTGTTCCAGGGGAAAGACATTAGCTTAAATAATAAAATTAAACCAAACAATACTAATACACTTGCCTCAGTTATTTTACCATGAAGTTATTGAACTGAGAGAGTGGGAAACCACATCCTCAAAACCTTCTGTGAGGAGCCAGCCTTCCAGGTGTAGGTTAGTGTAGCATCTCCTGTGCTCTGCTCACCCTACTTGTCACTTTAACAGAGTGCATCCATGCAGTTAGTTTAAAGTTGTAAACGTATTCCCCTTCTTCCAAGTCTTCCAAGAGAAATTTCATTTTAATCACTGCAGAAATATTAACTGTGATAAGAGGGACTCGTAGTCTATTAATTTCTTTCTCCATAGTAGGTTGCCATCACTAATAAGCATTACAGGCAGTTCATGCCGTGCTAGCTGTCGTTGCCAGCTCCTTCCCTGACAAGATCTTGTTTCAGAAACTTCAACTTAGCAAACTTTCAAGTGTTTAGGAGAAAATTATCCACATAGAACTATGAAGAGCAGTGATCTTTATTGCAGAAACTGAAAAAGATTATGTAATTAGAGGAAATGGAAATTTATCTGGGAATTAAGACTAGGCATTTCTTATTATGGAGATAGCTATTCAAAACTAAACAGAGAAAAGGAAGACTCAGAGCTTCAGGACCTACATCTTCATCCTGTTTTCTTTTCTAACTCATCATCATCAAATGCCTTGATGTCCAGCTGTATTGCCTGTTTTGGGATGAAACTGATTTTACAAGAATTTTCAATATCTAAGGTTCCTTCTGTGCTGTGGAATGGAGAAATTTGCCATGCTGAAATTTCTTTTTCCATTGAAAAAATAAATCTAGATTACTAAGATCAGCAGTGTCCACCTGTGTAGGTGCAGAAGTGCTATCTCACTTCTTCTGCATGTTGGCTACATTAGTTGATAGCTGTTTCCAATGGTATTGAAAGCATTTCACTGGATATTAACAGATTTTTTTGGTAGAAGTGGAGGATGCAGAAGCCTAGTAATCCTTTCTGCTTTTTCTAATGAAATTACAGCATTTCCTTTCTTTGCCTTTTTTTTTTTCTTTTTTCTCCCTTATATTCAGTAGTTGTGGTGGAGCTACAAGTTCTGTGCTTTACGGCGCTGCTGAAGGCTGCTGTAGTTATGTAGCTCTGTAATATTGTTTTATATTATACAGTGAACTGTACTTTTGAGAGATAGAACATGCATTTTGTACATAATAATTCAGAGGAAGATGGTTTTTATATTTCTTTTTATTATAAATGAAATTATTCTCTTTTGAATTCACAATTTTGATCTTAAAACAGGAACAATATCTTCAACAAGAGCAACAAAAAATGGCTCCATACTAAGGGAAGTCTAATGTTACAAGTATGAAACAAAAACTGTCTTGGCTACTCTCTCTGCCAGCATAAATTCCAGAGCTGAGAGAAAATAAGTGAATTACAGCTTATATTAAAGTTTCATCGCAGGCTTCAACTACATAATTAAAAATAATACAATCTTCTCGGTGAATGTTTGTTGGTTGTTTTTTCTTTTTTCCCCAATAACAGATAAGGATTCATCTTTTGAAAAGAGTAATTGGCCACTAAGGTATGGTATTACTGTATGTATTAGAAATTACAGGGTTTGTTTGGCTGCTGCTTCTAAAACAGTCTATTTAGCATTAGTGAAATATAGTGGAACTTAATAGCATTTGAAGCATGTTTGTAGAATACTACTGAATGTACCTAATTTAAATAAGCTTTTAAAAATTTCAGTTATACAGAGGTATTTTAAGAGAACTGTACCAACTCCATCAGCTTTCTACATCCACTCCCTGGGATTAAGTAAACCCCTGCCTGACGCTTATGTTTGCCTATGCATAGAGGATTAAATTTACTTTACGTAGGCAGATGTACCATGGTCATCTTCATTTTATAATTGAATTTTCTCTAACGCATTTTCTATGCTCATTAAGCCCTTAAAAATTAGTGAGAGTTAACAACAAACCGAACAGATGAATAACCTGGTGTTTGAAAGGCTCTGTGGCAGTTACTTTGGACCTGCTCTAAAAGCTGATATTTTCTTTTGTTGCAGTGCCCAGGGAAGCAGAGAGGTAGTACTGGGATTTGCTATTTGGATGCTATAAAACAGAAGTGAGATAAAAGGCAGGTCTTTGTAGAAAATACTTTGGGTGAGAACATACTAGTTTAACAATATTAGTCATGGAACATTTAAGTATATATTTGTTTTTTTAAAGGCTTTCCATAAACTTTGAAAATAAACACGCACATAGTAGTTACTCATATAGGAAAGCAGAGCGTTCAGCTGCATCAAAGGATAAAGCAATAATCTATGGGTTATTCAAAGACTGACGTTTTCTGTTCATATCTTCAGCAGGTGTCCATGGGGAGACACAGAAACCATCTGCATCCTAACCATTCCATACAAATCTACACATCAGATATTTACTACAAGGTCTTCTTTGATTCTATGCGTTGTATTGTCATTGATCAGAAAACCCAGATCATCACAGGAAATATTGAATGTCTCACTTTCTTCAAAATCAGTCTGGAAACCTTCCCAAGGCTGCATCTGCTCTTTTAATTTAGAATAGAGGAGAAGAGTTTCTGAAGAATATTAAAGCTGTAGTAAACTTTGAGCATCCTAAATTTTGATGTTGCTGCGGTAGAAAATGTGTATAGAAATGGAAAAAGCTCCAACAGTTGCTCTACTTTTAACTGTTAATTGTAACCAATGACACAAAGGGAATCAGTCTGTGTTACAGAGACAGAGTCCCTCTTTTTCAATAATGTGTGTGTGATAGAAGTGTTAGATGGGTGCTATTATTTGGAATATTTTCAGATACATTAAATGACTGTTTTGTTTCTTGCACATTTTACCTTCTATCCTATGTGTTGCACGCATTCAGAAGCCGATTTTGAGCTTTCAGAGGCTCTGCTACTTGGCATAGCCAAGGGTACTCGGTAACAGTCCAAGATACTGTACTGCAAAACAAAGTATTTTATAGTGTACCATAAAACAATAGATTTGTGACTGATGCAGTAAGCCTTAACCAACTAACTGGAGCATGAGGTCTGGCTGCAGACTACCCAGAAGCAGCAGGGGAAATCATGCAGTGAGAGCCTGTACCTAGTTTTATAGCCTGTACCTAGTTGCTGCCAAGGTGCCGTTTGAACTTGCTTTACTCTCCTCCTCCACAGTGACTTGCTCCAGGCTGTGGAGGGAGTTAGTGTAAAAGGCTGTGGCCAGAAATTTGGATGCCCTGGAGTCTCACTGCGTTGCTCTGACAAGGTCTTTCCTTAGCAACATGAGAGTACTTTTCCTGAAATTCTATTTCCAGTGAGGAGACACTTTATTTCCCTCTTCTTACACTTTATTTTCTCTGTCTTAAAGTCCTCAACTCATTTCTTGTTTCCATTCCTTGTGACTAGCTGGCTTACTAGGGAATCACCACTCTACAGCACCAATTTTCTTTGGTTCCTTTTTCAGCCTAACTTAAGTGCAGCTTGGAACAAACTGATGTGTTCTCTTGGAGTGGGAAATACTTGAGACATGCACTGCAGGTAGCTTTGTTGGTGATTAGTGGCATAAAACCAGGATTATTGCAAACAAATCCTGGAACCTGGCTGCTTATTGCTTGCTCCTGAGTGTGCCTGGTACAGAATGGATGAAATTCTTGTGATTTTCTCTTCCCACTTTTTTTTCTGCATCATCAAGCACACAATATTCAAAAAGCATCATTATAAGTTAATATGTTTTAATGCACTTGTAAAAGCAAAAAAAAAAAGTTGTTTGTATGTATTTTTATTTTCCTTCCATCCCAGGAAGAGGACACTTAAAATCAGCCTATGCTCAAAATGATTGTGATGCTGAATTACAAGTAAATAGTCTGACCTGTAGTAACTGTCCCAGGGAAGTGATCCAAGGAGATTACTATTTTAGTGTAAATTGGTTTGGCTGATAGATGACGTAGTTTGGACTTAAAGCACTATTTTGTGCTTTGCACACTTCTCTTAATACTACTCTTTTCTTATCCAGCTTATTTGTAAATGCAGCTGCTGCTGTTGAATTTAATGAAATCTTGCAGGGAAAATTAGTGAAAGCATACTCTGACTTTTTTATTTTTTAATTTTTCTGCAAACCGGGTTTTTTTTGCGTAGTATTCTGCAGCTATTTGAAATAGGGAAATGTAATCTCTTTTTCATCATATTGACTGTGTGTTGTGGAAGGGAATTGCACTATATGTCAAAAAAGTGGTATAACTAGCTGCAAGCCTGTAATCAAGCTCTAGAATATTAAAGTAGTTCTATGCATTTTCCAGCTTGATGGTGCCAAGAATCAGCTCAGGTTAAAGCAGGTAAGTGCTGTTAGGCAGAAGAGATCCATTACAGCTCAGCTTCACAGGAAAGCTATGGTCAGGTAAGTCAGAAAAAAAATTACCACTAGCAGACATTGTGAGCATGCTATTTCTTAATGGCAGACTACAGCAATGGCCCTATTACTGCACATATGCTAGAATCTGATTCTGTATTTTCAGCAATAGAGCTACAACCCAGTAGAACAGTGTTTTCCTTAACCAAGTGCTGTAACCATGAGTATTCTCCATTATCTTGCCTTACCTTACCACAGAAATATATCATGCAATGTGAATTTTTTGGAATGTAGACAATATTTGAGCCAAGGCAAGGTAAGAACTCAACATTGCAGTGTAACTTAGTGACCCTTAGAAGTTCAATTTTCATCTGATGGAGTTTTCATTTTGAACTTTACAGCCTGCTTTTTTTTTCTTCAGTTTTCTTCTGTGATTTGTTCTTAAGTTATACTGCTACAGCTTTTAGGTTCTTCCTGTGCACGTCGTTCCTTTGGGAGCAGCTCTTGCAGCTGCAACCACAGCTGTAGCTGCAAATGAAAGGCAGACTGAATGTGTCTGTTTTCTTGTTTTTGCAACAAAGAGTGAGGCTGCACAGAAATGCTTTTATTCAAATTGCCACGCTCAGAGTGCTTCTGTTTGTTCTCTTGACTTGAAGTGCTACTTCCATTTTCACTTTTCTGCTGGAGTGAGAAAACCATGGGCGTGAAGGTGAGCAATGGTGGAGCAAGGGTTGATGTCTTGGAAAAATAACTATTTATTTGCCCAAGCTAGTGAAGAGAAAACTTTCAAACACAATATCCTTGTAAGAAACAAATCAATGAGCACTAGAAAATGTTTATATCAATCACCTACATTGTAGGTCTTGCTGATGGTTTGACATTTTTATGCTAGTAATTAGGTGCTTTATTTAAAGGACATTTTTCCACTTAAACTCACTTTTGTCATATTTAAGCCTGATTCACATTGGAGTAGGTAATGTCACAGGAGACAAATCAGAAGAGAAAAGCTGGCTGTAAACACAACTCTTGATGCTGATCTTAGAATCAGCAGTTCTTGAACAAATCATTGAGAACATCATTTCTTGAACAAAAGAGCATATCTGAAAAAAATCACTTTGAGATAATTTCTTTATTTACAACAACAATAAATCTGAAACCTCCCTGCAAAGCTCAGTGCGTGCTGGTTTTGTACCAGAACATGACATTGTGTTCTGGTCTTCAATCATAGTATACAGAGGGTAATTCTTTTTCTGGGAAGCTACATATCTTACAGATAGACAGAGGATGTTATCCCTTGTTTAACAGACAGTTGGTCTGACTTTACTAGGCAGGCCTCTCTGATACTCAGTTTGTCTTTCCTTTGGTGCAATCCCATTTTTCACCTGTAATTATTCTGCAATTATCTTTTCTCCGGCTGTTACAAGGATGTGGTATGTTCAGGGTTTACATTTAATGTCCAATGATATCTGGAATATACAAGATAACTTTGTACCATAGCTCTTCCCCTTTTAAAGATTTAACTCTCATTTTATGTCTATGAAATGTTACATACAGAGTAACCATTGGAGGATCCCTAAAAAAAAGTCTTAGTCTTCCACTTTGAGAACTTCATTTTTAAGACACTTTTTCATTTATTTTTTTCTTCTCTTTCCTGCTGTCTTAGCTACTTAAATCCAGCTGTTCACCTTCCACTGGTTCATAAACCTTCCTTTTTCTTTTGACGAGTGAATGCCGTCATCATCTCGGAATGGATAAAACGGAGGAATAATGAATCACTGCTGCAGAAATGAATGTCATGAAGAAGAGCCAGCTTGGATGTTAACTTGCTACCTGGAGCCTATGGGAATACCTAAGAATAGAGGAAACACGTTTTCTTCTTGGTTCAGCCCAAGCATTTAAAGCCTGCCTTGCACCAGCGTGCTAAAAGCAAGCCCTGGGTCATGTACGTGCCTCACATCCCCCACGGGCACAGGGCTTTCTCTGGTGTGTGTTATGGTCCCCTCTGTCACACGCATCTGCACTCGTGCCTGGGTGAGGTCCAAGCACGGATTGCCTGGGTTTAAGGGCTTGCTGTTCCCTCTGTTAGCAATGCCTCTTGCTGCTTGGTGATGGAGGAGTTTTGCCTCTGGAGACCCTCTCCCCTTCTCAGTGCTATTGCTGTTGTGACTGCATCCCCTTCCCACAGAAGTACACAGCCAAAGCTTGGAAAATAAGCAGAAGGCTGCAAACTCCTCCTAATCTCTGACTTTGGGAGCAGAGTCTAGGCAGTATGTCACATTTTCTCTCATGCTGTCTGGGTAATCTACGGATGGATTATGATCTACTTCAAGCCTTCTGGAAAAGTCCTGCCGTGGGCACATCTCATTGACTCTAATTTCCTTCTAAAATGTGCCATGAGGTGGTTTAAAAAAAAAAAGATCATTTTATTCTTTAATTTTATTTGACCACCTGAACCCTTAAATCTTCAGTCTCAGCACCTCTACTCTGTAAGATTGTTTACATCTGTGCATTTACTATTCTAAAAAGAATCTACGCATATACTAGTTAGAACAATATGCAAATTAAATAGGACAGCCTTAATTAAACAATTTAGTGTTTGCCTCGTCAGTTTGATTAACTTTTTGTCCCAGTAACACCCTGAAATAATAGCACAAACAAATATTGCAAGGCATCTTAAAATTAAATGAGTTGTTCTTTCGATTACATTAAAGATAATGCATTTTAGAACTATTCCTTCAGGAGCTGCTTCTCGCCAGTGACAGCACTGATCAATTTGCCATGTCTTTCCCTCCAGGAGTAATCTTTAAATCTCCTTGAGTCATTGTTTGATCAAAGTTCATTTGCAAATGGGTGATTTGAGCCGTCTGAGTTGCCATCTTAATGTAAAGGTCCTGTGGGAAAGAAAATTGAAAGAGAGTGCTTAGGGTAATAAATTGACCCAAGTATGTGGATAATTGCACACAGGTAGGGGGGAAAAAAAGAAGTCTTGTGGAGGGGTTGGGAGGGGGGAGAAACTGTTCTTTAAAATCTTGATAAAGATCTGTTTGAGTTGTTGGTTTTTCCAGGAAAACCAAATCATGACTTAGTACTGCCTACAGGTGTTTGCAGGGGAAAAATGATTTCAGGACAACAAGAGAAGGACACAGAAATCACTTCTCTCACAAATCATAGTTCCTTTAAAATTTCCTCTGAAGGAGACCATGAAGGATTGCCAACATCGGTCCAGTGGGCTATGGAGACAGGGTTGGTTCACACTCCAGTACAGACGTTCTGTTCACTAGGGGAAACTCTCCACTCTCCTGAGAGGACTTCACCAGGGAAACAATAGCACTACTGTCCTCAGCTTTGGGAAAGGTAATAATTCATTTGTGGGTGGTATTACTTCATTTAGCGAAATCCTGGCTGTGCAGAAATGTGGCTTTTACTTCCAGCCCAAGCAAACGTGGTTAAGTTTGCATTCACACTCCTACAACTGAAGGTGAACCCAGACCCCTCCCAGATCCCATACTGGGGAGAGGACGGGTGCACACTATGTGTATTCTTACAGGGGAAATGATGGCTGTAGAGAAAAGTAATTTTCTGGACAAATGACATGGCACTAGTTTTCAAAAAAGCAAAAAGAAAAAAAGTGGATATCGTATGTTTTGCTACTACATGTAAAAATAGTTTCAACTTAGAGGGATTTTTGGCACTTTTAAAACAAATTATGGAAATCATATTTTTGAAATTATTTATAAAACTCGAAAACTTGAAATTCTGTCTTTGATTCATCTTCCTTTTTCTTTCCCCAGAGATACCAGAGGCATGTGATTATTCTTAAGAATTTCCAAGGGGAATAAAAAAATCTTAATATTGGGAGTAGAATTGTGGGTATGGGAAATTTGTGGAATATGGGATTCCCATATTTAGAGTCCATTTCCACTTTTAAAGATGAATAGATATTACTTCTTCTGGGTGTTTCTATGGTCATTTGGAACCAAAAAGAGTATGGTTAGGAAGCATGAGGACAGCAGTGATGTTGTTCTCAAGCACAAGCCAGTAAAGCCAGGAAGAAAAGGAGGATGTAGGGCTATGTGGGGCAATTGTGTGTATTTATTGGAATCCTGTATAGAGACCAATGTAATCATTTTGTTTACAGAATTCTGGTGTTAGCTGCAAGAGCAGGAATTTTCTCTCTCCTCTCAAACCATGTTCCCCACCATCCTCATTCCCCTGGCACTGGACCGCAGCGCTGTAATCCAAAGCAGGTAGTGCCTCCCCCATTCAGTGAACCAATAAAGGCATCAAAATTGTAGAAGTAAAATTATCTATTTGTCCCAATTACTGACATTAAATATTACAGTGAAATGCTAGCAATACACTTTTTTTGGGGGGAGGAGAGAAATTAAAAACATATTATGAAACATAAGGCTGTTGGGGCCAGTATGAGCTATACAATTACTTCAAAGCACAAAGGATTTGCTAGTATTAATGCATATTGAACAGGACATGGGACTGGAAGTTATGATGCAAAATAAAAGCCTTTAACAACTCTTTGTAGCTTCATTTTGAGTTTACAGACAGTCTTAGGGAAGAGAAGTAGTATTAAGACTGTAGCTTGACAGATACTGAGGATTTGAAATCTAAAGCTTGAAGTTCTCATAAATCTTTCTATTAAGCTCTTTGACAAGTTCCAGAAATCCAGGCAATTGGATCTGCTGTTATTTATGTGCTACCTGACAGTAGGTAATAAAAGTGTCCTACTTTCTCAGAGGTATGTAAAAATGTAAATTGTTTTGAGACATCTCTAATTTACACATTAGATTTACTGATGTGTATTTCAATTTTCCACATTTTTGTTAAATGAGCATTATTGCCTGAAGGGAGAAAAACACCTGTAAAATCCTACAAGGCTTTGTATATCTAGGTATGCTTTCTGGATGCAACTCTCCCTAATTATTCATGCTCTCTAACACTGTTCAATACAATACCCAGGAGCCTCAAGACTAGAGAAAGCTGCACACTGTGGATATTTGAAAGCAATTTGTTCATTAAATTTAGGTACTTCATTAAATTTAGGTTTCTCAGATATTTAAATGAATGGCAAGATTCAAGCAGATGAGTAATCCTGCTTAAATTCTGATACTTTGGTAAGCATTTAATAAAAGCTTCTCACTGAAGGAGTAAAAACTGAGGTTTTAAAAATGGACTAAACATTTTTATTTATGTGTATATTGTGTCTCATTAATTCTTCTCCTTACTCTCAGATTGTAACGCAGATGATGTTTTGATTATCAGATGCTGCCTAGTGACAAGAGATTGCAAGTTCTGCCCTGAATGCATCACTCTGTGATGCAGGAAGGCTGAGATAGCTGAGACTGAAGAGGAATTGCAGTAATTGTTCAACCAGCTGAATATTGCAGTGCAGTATTGGAACGATCATCATGAAAGGGTATATTGAATATTCCTGTGGGAGAGCAGCTTTAGAAAGTGCTTATTCTTCATAACTCACACCTTACAATTTTCCTTTGCCTCTGCCACACAGGGCAGGATTTCATCCCTGCTACCTGGACATAAGGAACACAGACTGAGTGAACCTTTTCCCAGATCAATTTACTGAGTTTCAATTTTTATACTGAAATTTTCCAAGTTACTTATGAGATTTTCCCAATAGGATTTAGTCATGTAGTTCCTGTTAAATTACGAACTATGTCCCCCAAATCATTATACGACTTTCAAAATCACAGCCTGGGTGCTGTAAAGCCAGTTATGATTTCACTCAATGGGGTACATCTCTTCCCTGTACAGCATATATTTTTCTTACCTGGAAAAGGAAAATCTGGTTTATTTTCCTCAATGGGCTGACATTCTAGAAGGCAGATTTTCCTCACGAGATATGATAAGACGCAATGGAAACATCTGAATATTGAAAGAAGAAAACAGTAGAAACTGGACAGGCTCCTGTGTTTTGGTCCTGGGCAGTACTCCATATTCCTAAAGTAATACAGATGCCTAAATCAAGTAATAATTGTGTGTTGCTAAGATAATAAAATATTTCCAATGCCTGTTTGTAGGATTTTGTTCCCTAGTTTTCTAGGCACAACGGTTTCAAATGGTCAGTTGTGCATTCACATTGTGTACAGTAATCCTCTGCAAGTAGAAATCATTAAAGAATGCTTTTAGATGTGTATAACAGCAAAAACTTGTTTTAATAGCTGAATCCAGCCACTCCAGCAGGCTTCCCTCCTTTTGTTCAGACGGCTAATGCAATTTATAGAAACTAGAAATGCTTTACTGTATCCTTGCTTTGGGAAGAGGTGGATTTGTTTATAGCCTGTCATAATTATAACAGACTAGTGCATGTTTCCAACATGATAGCATATTTTTTCATGAGTAAACTAGAGGGACCTTTTCAGGAAAAAGAAAGCAGCACAGCTTTCACTGGCTACGAATTAGCATACTGCACGGAAATATATTCCTACGTAATATTAATTTGTTTTTTAAAAAAACTTGTAGGTATAGTCAGACAAACGTCGAATTAATAAAAGTAAAGCAGTATTTATGTCCTTGTAGAATTGGGGATGTTTTCAGTGCTCATAATCTGCTTCAGTGCCAGCAGCAAACATCAGATTAATGTTCAAGTTTATTCGTACATTCTCGCAGATAAAGACTGTTTGGAGTTGATACTACTTCAGCTACCAAGTTTATCACCAGCTAAGGAATATTCTTTATTATTTTTTCTTATATGAATAGTCCCCATTGGCCTCACTGGGATTTCTTATCAGTGACATGAGACAAAAGCCCAAATACTCCTGGCATGGCAGGCCCATCCCCATCTCTATAAAGATCAATAGGACTTTGATAGATCTCTGACATATACACAAGAAATACTTGAACCAGGATAATTTGCATCGTATTTGTCTTGGTGGATTGATGCTGATAAAATTAAAGCCAAAGTTAAATTTTAAGAGGAATTTCTATGAATGGAATGTGCTGAATTTGTGCACAAGGAGGAGAAAGAGAAGGGCAAGTAGAAAACCTATAGAGGACGAGAGAAAATATGAAAAATCCAGTGTGAAGATGTTAAATGAGCATCAATTATTAAACACTGTAATAATAATAAAAAGTTCATACAAAAGGTAAAGCTGGATGGGAAAACAATAAAAAAGCAAAGTATAAAGCGTTTTTTCTCCTACAGTTTTGCTACGCTGTGAGAACTCACTCTTGCAACACTGGAAGACACTAAGAGGGGTCAAAGCAAAGTGATCTTTAATGAATTCCAACATGTTTTGTCTGGATTTTATGCTCAGGAATTATTTTGCTACATCACCCTCTGTTTTCTTGGACCAAAGAAAAACTGTTTCTTCTATGTTTATTCCTTTGTTGCACTTTGATAAATATATTAATCTTGACTGCTTCAGGTGTTTGCCTTGCCCATGGGATAAAATACCGGACAAAACACTTGTCCTAATGTTAGAAATTTCATAGCAGCTGTCTGCCTATCTGAACTCTAAAAATACCTTGTCTCCTTCCAGAGCTCAGTAGATACATTGCAGAGTTTGAAGTCTTTGCTTATGGAGCTGGAGAGAATGAGCACTATGGTGACAAACCTTGACCAAACTGCTGAGGAAGGTCTCATCTTCCATCAATGCTCTTTATCCAATAACAGACCAAGATGATATCACTACATTACTTGCTTGTTGCCTGAATTTAGATAAGGAAAAAAAAGTAGCTTTGCAGCACGGTGGAATTATAATAAGTTGATAAATTGTCTCACCAGAATGTCATATATTCTCTCGTCCTACAATTAATCTTGTAACAGAGCAAACAATGACATAGAATTAATCAACCACTGTGACAAAAAAAAAAGACTGTGATGGAAAGATGAACCCAGCTTAAATTAATTTTTTGAGTGACAGATTGAAGCTCAAACAAGTGGAAAACATGGTGCAAATTGTACCTAGCTTCAAGAAAGGGATTTTAATGAGAAATGTAATGGCTCAGCAATACTAATCAGTTACAGAAACACAATCATCCTTGGACCACTGAGTGAATATCCTCCCCATTTTTGCACTTTTTTAGATATTGCTAAATGATAATAACGATAAAGAAAAGTTTTGCATCACTCACTCAGAGCAAGCAGCAGAGCTGAAGTGCTGGTGCATCTGAGGGAGCAGTTGAGCAGGTTTGTGTTTGTGTGCTAATAACTGAGGCAATGTCCTTTGGCAAAGGTTGTATGGCTACTGAAAACAGAAAGCAATTGAACTTTCCATGTATGCTCTGTTTCTTACTAGACATAAGATAAATAGGAAGTGTCCTGTGAGCTACATTTCTGTCTGTCACGCGCTGACAGCTGTCAGGGAAGGAGAGAAACCCTCATGTAGGCATCATTCTGCAGCTGCAGACAGGACAAGAATCTGGAAAATCGCACGAATGTCAGCTGGTACTCAGACCCTTAAGCCTCAGTTCCTGGCAGTAATACAGCAGACATCATCACCTTCTTGCATTTAGAGATGTTCAGCCTTATGTGTTTGATTTTCTTGCAGTGCTGAGCAGTTTCCTAGGCTCCTTATTTCCTTGAACTGCCAGAGAAAATCAGGTAACCTTTCCCAAAGATACATGCTTTCCTGTGTTGCCAGGGTTGATGGAAGTCAAGCAGCAGCCTGATTACTCCTCCCACAGACTCCTTGCTAAAGGAAAATTAACCCTCAGGCTGCAGCTGAATTTCATCTTGAATAACAAGGAAGGTAGATCCCAGCTATTTTTCATGTCCTGCCAAGCTGCTGTTTTGAGTGTTTTTCATACATACAATTAGAAGACAAAAAAACTGTCCCTTACTCATCTAAGGAGAGGTGAGCCATTACAAAATAATTTATAAATGTGAGCGTCATCATCATGTTATATTCAGCTTCTGAGTTTTAAATCAGATTTCTCAATTAATGTTGTTATTTTCCTTGAAGCCTCCTCTGGTGTGGGCTAGTTGGTTCCAATTATTTCAAATGCTCGTTGTAGATCATGTTTCCTACACCTATCGTTACCCAACATTTTCAATTCTAAATAATTGAAAAATACAAAAAAAATACATTAAAATCAACCGAGTTGTACTCTAACTCCTGGTTAATGCTGGGTAAACTGAAATGGTCACTTCTTGTGTCTTCTGAGGAATATTCCAGTTTATACATCTTGAATATATTGTTATCATTTTTCTATACTGTCTTTTGTATGATATGTCCGGGTTCTTAGCTTAAATATTTGTTGCTTTACAAATTTCATAAGGTGAGTCTCCATGCTATTTATTATGTTTTCATAAGGTATTGAAACTCTGAGAACTCTCTAAGCCTTACACCTCAGTCTGCTGAATTTTTCAAGAATTAAAACTCTTTTTTCCTCTTTTCAATTTATTAGTTCATATTTAATATGTGTATACATAATTATATATATAGTTAACATTCTTACTTTTGGCTTTACTGCTTGGAGTATACAAAATGAATAAAGTATTTTATTAAGATGCAGGAGCCCTTTTTTAAAATTGATTGTAATTGCAGAAAAATGCACTCAATTGGATGCAGTTCTTCATAATCAAGGCTGCTTCTAGATTCTCTCACCATAAATAACCTGGTCTGTGAGCTGCAGTAGCTCATCTTTCTCTCCTGCATCTCTCCCATGTTGAGCCACACAGTGACATCTGCAGCTAAGCTCATCACACTCTACACCAAAGTTCAAACAGTCACAAGGCTGAGAGAGAGCATGATCTTTCAATCTTCTTCATGAATGGGTTGTAAAGATTTCAGCTTAAACAAATGAATCCAGAAAAATAATTCAGGAAACTTTTGAACTTTCAGTTGAATTTCTACATTTATGCTCTTGGGTTTGTAAAATGACTTAGTAACACAAAGGAGCAACAGCTGTGGTTATAATGTTCCTGTGACAGTTCCACCTGCTGTATTATTTATGTCTCCTCCTTCCACTGGAATTTTCTTCCATGACTTTTTTTTTTTCATAAGAAAAAGATCTCATCAGTTAAAAATTCTCATCCTCTCACATTGTTTTCACAAGGACCTCTTGAAATTATGCTTCAAGTTTACTTAGAAGCTTTAGTTTTTCAGGCCTTTCTGGCATCCATCAGTAGATAGACGGAACTACATGTGTGGTATCTGGACTCATAGCTCAGGATGACTTTTGTAAAGTTTTCAGACGAAGAGGATACCAACTGGCTCAGGAATCTTCTCACAGTGCCAGCTCTGATACACCCTTGCCAGCAAGCTGCTGGAGGAAAGGGTGATGAGAGCAAGATGATGAAGTTGAGAAAAAAAACAAAAACAAAGCTGTTTGTCCCATCATTCCAGCAGTATCAATAGTTTGAGAGGAAAGAGGGAGAAAGAGAAGGACTGGGAGACCTCAGAAGGAGCGTGAGAAACATCTGATCTTGTCATCCCGTGTGGCCTGGGCATATGGACCCTCATGAGTATTGGTCTTTCTGTTCTGTTTTTCAATGCATATTTGAGATCTCTGGGGAGTACCTCGCCCTGATGTGCTGCTGACACCCAGCTGTACATGCCTTCTGCAACAGATGCGCTCTCCAGATGTCCTCAGGACTTAAACAGAAGTATATGTGGAGCAGCAGCCAGCTGCACTCATCTCATGAGGAAGAGGATGCTGATAAATGAAGCCAACACTGAGGCAGGCTCCTGGAGCATTGCCTTCAACTGCTATTATTGAGGCAGACTGGAAGGTTCTGCACTGACAAAAGAGACAAATTTCTGCCCTCCCTGTTATTACTGAGAGCTTGAACATGTCCTGTATGTTGGTCGCCACTAACTAGGTTGTGTCAGTGTGTTGGAGGTCTCAAATCTGTCAGTGGGTTATATGTTGGCAGGACAGAGGCTGAGTGATACAGAGCCATTTTTGTGTCCCTTTCAATTTCCTACTTGTTTTTAATTTTTAGTGGTGAGTGTGTATTCTGGGGCATACTCATGTATGAAATAACCCAAGCTAGTTTTACTTTCAGAAGTGAACATATTCCACAGCTAGCTTTCTTTTGAAATCTATTCTGAAAGCTGGATGAACACAGAAAACACGCATGCAATCGTAGCTTTTACCTAATCAATGCAAAGGTCAGCACACCAGTTAAGTGTTTTCCCAGGCAGCATATGGCATGGCCTTCGTTTTGTGTGTGGTGGTAAATGAGTATGTTACACTGCACCCAAATTTCTACTACGAGAGGTCTGTAGTGTGCAACTGCAGAACCATCCTGAATGCCACTGATGTCCTATTTAACGTGTTTGGTGGGGTGTGGAGATTCTCAGTAACATGTATTATCTCTTTGGACAATATGTTGATAGTTGGTGAACAATGCTGCACAATAATGGAATAACTGGCATATGTTCTTTCTCTTAAGGCAAAAAACTTGGTAGTGCATCATTTTTTTTCTACATCTGCCAGGCAGACATTGGTGCTGATGTTTCAGATTTGATGGATATTTTGCCATGTGAAGACTAGCAGTTATCTGAGTAAGACGGTATCCCTTGGCAAAAAAACAATATGAAGCTAATACATCACTTAAATTTTACTAATACCTCATTTTGAGAGCTTAAATGGTTTTTTTGGTGGGGAGGGGAGAGGAAGAGGGAGACACTTTTCTTCTCAGTTTTTTGTAATGAGTACAGTTGAATATGTTAGCAGTAATAGAAGAAAAATAACAAAAAAAAATACACAGTCTATACAACTCACATTCCAACAACTAGGACTGTCAGCACCAGACAGATTGAAACAAGATGGGTGAATTTTTCTTCTTTTCTCTTTCATGATGTAATTTCATGTGAGATGACATATGTTCTTGTTGTATCTAAACGCACTGATAGTTTAAACAAAATAATACAAGCAAAGTAAATATGCTTCTAGCCCCAAAATAATATCGTGGAGTCATTTTGACTTACTATTGCTGTCTTATTTGTTGTTGTTGTAAGTCTCCATCAGCTGACCTGGATGTTCTGCCTGCTTGACCGTTTTTTCACGTCAATCATCTGCTAAGAGCAGCAGACTGCCATTTTAAACAGTGGGTCTTTTGTTATCAGAAATCAACTTTATCTTCAAAACAGTTATCTTTTAAATTACTGTCGTGGAAAGGATGCGAGGAAGAAGGTTTATTTTCCAAATTTTTCTCCTTGCCTTTTATGCACAAAGACTCTGGAAGGAAAGGAATCATTAACACAGCATCAAATAACCCAAAGAAAGAATAACCTTTTCTCAAAGCAGGAATGGCTATTTGATGAACAATTCACTTAATTTTTAGACACCTTCTCCTTTCAGATGAAAAGCAATAGAAATACATGTCAAAGAAACCAATCATGGTAAAATCTCTGTCCAATAGGCAGGCTCTAATAGAAAGAGATGATAGCACAAAGGACTGAAAAAAAGCAGCTATTCTTTCTCTTTCTTTTGTTGCGAGCACAAAGATAAGTGCATGGCAATCAGATGATTTTAATGAACAATCCAGTTGTTTGGCCTGGATGGTATAATTCCAGATGCAATCTGTAGAAGCTGTTTGAATTTGAACTGCTTCCTTTCCAAATTTTCACTCAGCTGGCAGGAGCCAGCCCTGATGCAGTGGAACTGCCTGGTCTGGAGGGTGCAGATAAAGGTGTGAGAGAGCAGTTGCAAGAAAAAATGGTTCAATTTTATAACAATATGCTGGACTGCTCTGATTTTGAGTAAGGAATTCCATCTGCACCGAGTAACATCTGTGGTGATCATAAAAACCCTAAGCTTTAGAGCTAAAAATTCCATATACAATCAAAATAATACATGAATGTAAAGGCAAAATGTTGTCTTATTATTATTATTACACTTAACATCTTGTTTTGGAAATATCTGTGTGGCAAGCATGATGTGGAAGCTGGAGATAGGAGACCACTGATAGGAGTAATTGAGTGTGTCGGTATAAAGAGATTCAGTTAATAAGTACACAGAAAATCTTCAATATTCAGTGAAACTGTGTAGTAGCAGCACGTATGGAGAAGTCATGGAAAACTTGTTTATTATCTCTTTTTTCCCAAACACATTAAAAGATCTCTCAAATTTCCTCTTTCCTCTTTCTCCCCTAATAGATCTAATGATTGTATTAGTACTTCTTGTGAAATGAATGATCTCCCTGGAGCTTGCAAGGAGATTCAGGTCTGCTAACAAGACCTGGGGAGGTGAAGTACAAATCTTACTCAACACTTAACTCCTACCAAGGTATGGAAATAATAACTAGTTGGAAAACTAAAATGATTTCTATAGTTAGAATTTGGTGTGCAGTATTTGCTGAAAGATGTTGTAGTCTAAGCACAGGAGTGCTGAGTATGATGGGTATTGACAGAGATGAGAGTAAACAAGCTAGTAAGATGGAAAGAAGAAAAGAAAGACTTCAGGGATAAGCAATGGGGCAGTCTAGCAAGTTTGGGTGATGATTAGGAAGAAGGACAGCAAGTAAGATGATACCTTGCTTAAATTTGGCACACAAAAGATGGAGGCAGTATTTACGGACTGTTTAGATCTGTGTTAAAAGCTCAGGGCTGAATGGCTACGCTGACCCAGGAAGCACCATGAAAGGTCAGCAGAGCCTGGAGTGAGTAAGGAATAATGTGGAAGTATAGGTGTTGCAGCCAGCAGGCCTTGCAAAGAAAGCAATCTGTGCAGCAGACCTCAGAACAATCAGAGAAAAAGGTTTTCAGATGCAGAAGAATCTTCTGTGCTATGGTAGGAAAGAAAAATAATAAATTATCCTAATTTTCCAGTTCTTGGGTACTGGGTCAACTTTCTGCCTACCAGCATGTTAGCTCAGTGTGCTGCCTTGCTTGATGATCAGGAAGCTACTTTTCTAGTCACTATTTTAGGAACATAGCCTAAAATTTATTTTTAATTTGTTATTTTTAAACTGCAGAAAAAGACTTCATTTACATAAAATGTGAACATGGATAGTGTTTATTTTGCTGTTCTTTTATTCTCCTGTTCTCTCTTGTGTTTCTGATTCCATAGTTCTCTCTTTCCCTACTTTTACATACGTAGGAGATTTTGCAAATCTTTTCAAACTACCTAAGACATATAACACTAATACCTACAAGCCATTCCAAGGATGTCTCTTTCTTTTAATGTAAAACAACATTCCCTCCTGCAGCTCCCCACACCCCAAAAACAACAACAACAAAAAATTACAGACCTTGCAGCAGTGATGTCAGAGTGAGAGAAATGATGAGAATTTGATAGCCACGTTGTCACATTTTTCACAGCTTTTTTGTGCAACAAACGCTTTGCTTTTGCCTTAGGAAGGATTTCTGTGTCTACCTTAACACAGAGAGAGGTCTAGGAGGGTAGAGCTGTGTAGTGAAGTAGATCTTGCTGAGGACTTGCTGCATTTCAAAACATTCAGTAGCTTTAGTGTCCTTGAGAAGGACTAGCTCAGTTAGCTGTGATAAACTGCTAACATGAAGGCTGCAGGTAAAGTCAGGCTTCTATTTCTACCTCTGCCAGAGCCAGGCTGAAATTTGGACAGTGTCTCTTTGTCCTGATAGTGAAGAATCAAAAATATCATACTGTACTAATACAAGAATTATTCCTTAAAGAAACGGAGGTGTGTTGACATCTTCAGCATTCAGAAATGCATCTAAGAGAGCGAACTGCATAATATTGTGGAGATCTCACATTTGTTGTATAGAGTTCTTCCAACATTCATGTATATGCAATCGTTTGGTTATGTCAGTCTTACAGATAGTTCACAGGAGCTTCGATTTTATTTATTTATCTATTTTGTCTGGATGCTGTCACTCAGCAGTCCGTCCTTCATCGTTACAGTCAGGGTTTCGATTTCTATTTTAAGCCGATTTTAATTTCCTTCTTGGCTATATTTAAAGGAAATCTATTAATACAGTCCATTTCCCCAGAGAAACTTGATGGATAAAGCTTTGGAAACTTTACATAAATTAGAAATATTTCCTCCTTATTACTTTGTGTAGCTGTTTCATTTATGAACTTGTGTTGTGGAGGAAAAAAAGCTTTGAGTCAGATTCTTTTTAACTTGCAAGTAATTTACTGTGAGATGTTTTGCTTTGTTGGATTCAGAGTTAGCTTCCAATACGGTAAGGGAGAAAATTAACTATTTAAGGGAAAACATGTATTTTAGTATGGTGTATGTATATACAATTTTTTAACTTTGCTTTTAGTTTCGGTTTGAGCTCCTACTGTTGCTTTTATGTGACAACCAGAACAGTCTGTATCTTCTCTGTTAGAAGTTTTGGAAGGAGTAAATGAGTGCTTGTGTGTTTCTAAAACTAAAATTTCACTGAAAATGGTCATCGAATCAAAATGCAAGCATTGCCCTTATAACACATACCTGAGGTCATTTGAGACTTCTTGAGAGAATTCGAGATCCTTCGTGCCTTTTGCTGCATCTGATTCCCAGCACTATGGCAGGAGAACAGAAAACAAGGCATAGCCATGTCCTTTGCATTAGCTCAACAGACTGCTTAAGGGGCAAGTCCTGAAAATAAGAGCAACAACACTGGTGTTGTTTATCTTAGTCTGAGATCTTAAAATATCAGTATGTGTAAGAGATCTTGTTTCTCTCTTCCTGCCTGGAGCCCCAGCAGAGGACTGGCAGGGGTAGCCAACACCATCTTTCATCCCTGTTCCAGGGTTTCCATCAGGCCTTGGCTCTTCCACTGGCAGCAGCTCCTCCTGAGCACTTTGCAGGACGTTTCACTGAGCCAAACAGTGATGGCAGATACTTGGAATGAGATCCCCTGGATCACTGAAATCTGGAGTCGAGTCCCTGCTTTTCCAAGTACATCACTTTGGTGAAAGTTCTCAGGCTCTGCTCCCAAGTATATGCCTCCCTTCCCATCCACGCACTTCAGTAAAAGCAACCATGTCTAAACAGCTGTGTTGAGAAGTCCCCAGATCAGATGGGCCCTGGGGAGAAATGTTCACCTCCAATGCAACTTGCTAGCTCATTTCCCTGAAGGTATTTTGCAGGTGGAAATATCACCATTAGAAATAGGTAATTGGGGGCTGATCCCCCAGGATGGGAGCACTGCTCTTCAGGGTAAATACATATATATTATATCCACACACTCTCAGGGTTCAGTGATTTCAGTGATTGGGAGTGGAGCCCCCAGAAGTGGATTCTGTCTCTGGCTGTGTCTCTGTGCCTCTTTGCAATGCTGGGGGGGGCAAGAAAACCTGTGCCTGGGGAGGCTGAGGTGAGACTGCAGGAACAGCTTCATTAAACTCTTTTGTGTCTGTTTTTAAATATAGGTTTTCTGTATGCAATTTCCTATATTGGCTTATAATAAGAAACAGTTTTCATGTCTGCTGCGCTACAAACTCCTCCATCTATCAGTGACTCATCTGGTTCTTCAGCACAAAGAAACAGCCTGGTTTAAAAATCCATTTGTGTATAGAGCTAAGAGAGATTTGTCAATGTTTGAAACTTTTTCCATCATGGGAGACATTACTTTTCCTTTGTCTACCACTGGCTTACATTATCATTCTTAACCATATAAGAGTCAGAAAAACTGAAGAAGAAAATGAAAGTTTTTTTAGCTAGAGGAGTGAGGCAAAGTTTCAAATTTTGTTGTTTTTTTTCAATTACCATCACATAGTCTGTTCCCACATGGCTGCTGAAGTTGCTCTGTAAGGTATAACAAAGGCTGGACAATGACTTTCTAAAAACTTTGTTCTAGTAGAGGAAATACCTTTTTGTGTGTGTTTTAGAACTGAATTTGGTTACTGTGACATCGTGAGGATCCTGCAGTTCCCTTGTATTGCAATGTACCTCTAGAAAACTTCACAGGCTAGTATTAGTCTTTAGATCTAGAGGCTGCTAATCTGATCTATGTATCTCCAAAACTAGACTGACACATGCCAGACAGTGTTTGGGGCATTCTCTTGCCGTCACAGGAGTGAGCAGCAAAATGAATATTCCTCATGTTTTGCAGAAAACATGTGGGAGGCAAGAATAGCATAAATGACACATCAGGTCTACTAAAGCAGAGGATGACGTTGGTGGCAAACTGTTGTTAAATCCTGTCAGAGAGAAGCTTTGGAAATTACTATGTCGTGATGGGTTTTTTTTTTTTTTTGCTATTCTGAGAGCTCCTGTGGATCCTGAGTTTTGGGCTAGGATCCAGCAGGAATCAGGCTGCTTGATTTTTGTTTTTATTTCTAATGTCTTCAGGGAGCCCTGCAGTGATCAGGAAAGCACCATAACAATCAGGTAGTGTCTTGGCAAGGAAGTGTCATCTTCTGTCTGCATTTGGGATAGAGTTATGGCATGGCAGACTGTCAGACTTCACCGCTTTCCATAGCAGCCAGCAAAATACTTCTGCAGCCTGACACAGACCTAATGAGACTCATCTCCCCTTTCACACACCTCAGGAACTCACCAGGACTGGAATAGGGGCTGCTGAACGTAGGAAGCTGAACGAAGGAGCTGGCTTGATGGGAGTGCTACCCCAGTCATCTGTGCAAACGTCAGGGAGATTCATGGTCTCATTTCTAGCCCTTCTTCCAGAAAATTTTTAATAAAGTCACTTCAAGTCTGTAAGATACATTAAATGAAATAACACTAGGAAAGATATGGAATTCAACACTTCCTGGTATTAACTCACTGGTCAAAGATCACAGTACAAAAAAACCCTTCAGTTAAAAATTTAAGGCCTTTTTAAATTATTTTTATTTTATTTCTTAAATAGCAGAAGCCTGCAGTGGAGTGTTCTTTTGAACATTCCTATTGGCCTGATGGTGCTGAACATGATGGGGAAATTGTTTGAAAGGAAATGAAATGCTAATTATACCTAAAAATGGCAGTGTCTGTTTCATCTGCATAACCTAACTTGTATGGCTGTCAGTAAAATGTCAAACCTCTAAACAGGCAAGTCTAGTATTTATGAAAGTAGATGTGCCTTAAAATTGTAAATAGAGCAAAACTCTTTTAGTTCTGAACAGCAGATGGAACTCGGAGGAGCCAATTTCTTGGCTGGGGCAGGAGAGCAGTGGGGCAGGCACTGCTTGGACAAGATTTGGGAAGAAGAAAAGCTTTGTTAGTTGCTAACTAAGGAGTAGGTATTGCACTATAAACTGTTACAGACTTGTCTACCTTCCCCCTCCACAATAAGTATTGTCAATCATAGATAATCCTTGGAAATTAAGTATTGATCTGGTTTGCTTCTTAGGTATGGCAGAGGGAAAAACTGTCCCTACACAGCTGCTCCTGCTCAGGTTTTTCTTCTAAAAGACATGGTCCATTTGCCTAGCACTCCTTCTGTGTTTATATGTTAGATGCAATTCCCTGTTGTGTCGGCTTTACATCTTCAGCTGTGAATGTAGGTCACCTGGCTGCCCCGCTCCTTATCTGTTAAGGCACAAGTCCTCACACGCAACTCCACGGTGTGCTGCATTGGTCTGTCATAAGAAAGCTCATTTCACTGGAACAATGAGTCCAGCTGCTCTTCCAGCATCATCAGTGCTAGCAGCCCTTTCTATATGCATCCTGGGCAGCCCAGGTCACCAACCCCACTGTGATGTGACTGTCACCAAAGTTCTGTCCGCTGATGCCTGGTGTTAGTGCTGCATCACTGTGATGTGGCTCTTGTCTTCCACCATGTAAACAAGAAGAAGCAGTTAATCATAAATACAAAACAATAATGTCTTGAAAATAAACAACAACAACAACAAAAAAAAAACCCACTGATATGTAATACTGGAAAGAGAAATTAAATACCTGTGTCAGCATTTTCAAGAACAGTAGCTCAGCAAACGTTAAAATACAATTAAAAGCATCAATTCCTACCCACTGCCCAGTTTTAAAGACCTGTATGGTATTTGCTGATGAGATTCATGAGTTTGAAGGGTAAATTTTGGAAGAAAAATGCTTTTTGACTAAAGAATAAACTTCATGCCTTAAAATTAAAGACATGTCCAATGCCACACCTGCATCCGTGTGTGACTGGCAGTGGGTGAGGAAATACTTTTCTTTTTTTTTTGCTGTGAGGGTAACTGAGCAGTGACACAGGTTGCCCAGAAGAGCTGTGGAGTCTCCATCTTTGGAGATATTGAAAAGGCTTCTGGATATTGTCTTGGACAGCTGGCTCCAGGTGGCCCTCCTTGAGCAGGGGCTGGAGCAGATGGCTTCCCGCAGTCCCTTCCAGCCTCAACCAGTCTCATTCATTCTCAACTCATTCCGTGAATGCAAAATATGTGACCTAAAATGAAAATACAAATGTTTTTATAATTTTTAATTAATTGTATAGTTATTGAGAATAATCTCTTGCATTTATGTATCTTGACTTATTTTTCTGTTCAGCCAAGAAATTCATTTGTTTTTCATCCATATCATAAGTACTGCTGGGCTATTTATATGAGTTTTTTGCCCTGAGCTACCTCAAGGTTTTCAAACCTGGAGCCAGCTTGTTTCTTTCCTCAATATAATTATGCCTGACTCATACATTTTTGACCCCAGAGCAGTCCATGGGATTGCATGTCCTCAAAAAAATTCTCTTGTCACTGTAATCAGCTTAAGAGGAATCTGAACTTCATATTCTTCCCAATCTCTGCGTGTTTTCCAAAGGATATTTTAAAAGTGATGGCTTTTTCTTTTGTTTTCAAGCACCATTAAGAAACCTCCTGCAGATTTTTGCTTTATCTCTCTGTGTAGATACTGCAGTTGGTTTATAGAAACCCTTTTCTCCCTCTGTGATTGACATATTTATCATTTGAAACATGATTAGGAAACTGCAGGATTTATTTTTTTCCCTTAAGGAACAGAAATCCATGAATTCACATGTAACATTCTATATCCCTCTTTCAACAGGCATGCTGCTTTCTCTTTTATACGATAATTGTTTCATCTTTTCCAAAATATTCATGTTTTGAGATGAAAAAAACCAAATTCATTTGGAGCATTTGCTTGTTTCTGTATACAGACTTTTTTTGTAGATTCTCCTAACCACTTTCATTTCTTCCAATAATTTTGCATAGACAGAAATTCACCAGCAGCACTTAAGTTCAAAATAAAATAAACTCTAGGAGGGAACAGTTTTCTTTTTCTTAGGCAACATATAATTATCCACTCCTCATTTTATGTAGAATTTATTTTCCCATTAGGCTTAGAAGGGGCTGCAGCTGTATCCTTCCCTTCAATCTCCTAAAAATAATCCAGTGCTGTATTTGCTCTCTGGTCATTTTAGCAAACCAATTTAATGACAAAAATTATCAAGTTTCCATTTCTGGAAACTGAATCCCTCTAACAACCCACCTAAACAGGGATATCTCCAGGGACTCTCCTTTTTACCTACCTGAGCTGAAGAGCTGGTTCTGTGTCTGACACAGCAGGTATGTTGATTTTGGCCTCAGGAAGCAGCAAGTCTATAGTAGTTTTGGACTTCCCTCGCTGGGTAACAAGATGAACTAGGCAGGCAAGCTACAAGAGAGGTTGTGTGTTTATTCAGAATTTCTGCTTAAACGAAAGGAACTGTCTTTGCAGCTACCCTCATGCTAACAGACTCAAACTGGCTGCATCAAGGATTTTATCAGCACTAGAAAACACAAACAAACAAACAAACCCTTACCCTTTGAACCCTATTTATTTTCAGTTATGGCATGCTGAAGCAGTCATGTAACATTAATTTTTTAAAGAAAAATTACTCTTTGTTTCTTTCTGCCAGCTAAACAGAATAGTTCAAAGCTGTGTTACGGTGATGTTGCTGACATGGCTGACACCGTCTCCCAAGTGATGGTTCAAGCTGATGTTTCAAGCTAGCTCTATGAGGATGACTTCAAGACTAAGATGAACAGGCCTGGTTTAGTTTCTCCAGAAAGCATTGGCTCCTCGTTGCAGACTGACCATGTTAGGGCCTGTTAAGCTGAATGTCATGCTATACCTTTCAGTTTAAACTTTTCAACCCCCATATTGACTTATTTTGTGTTATAAAAGGCATTAAATTATATATATATCTGTCTTCATTTGACAGTTCATAGAATCATAGAACTGTTTGCGTTGGAAGGGACCTTTAAAGGCCATCTGGTCCAACTCCCCTGCAATAAACAGGGACATCTGCAGCTCAGTCAGAGCTCTCCTGTGCTGAGGACTCCACGCCTGGATGCTAACTCTTCAGGCTTAAGAACATCTTGTTGGAGGAGGTAAGCAAGAAAAACATCTTGTGGCAAGTGTTCACTCTGGAGCATCATCTATTATGGCTTTGGATAATTTATAAACAGTGGTTTGGGTCTGCAAAAGTAGAATATGTCCTTTCAAACTCAAGTGTCTATAAATACATCCGAACTCTGTCTACAGTAATTTCTTGTCAGAAGAATAGGTACACTGAGAACAGATTTGAGTCATCTAAGCAAAGTAGATCCCAGGGGTGTTTGTTTCTCTTCTTTTACTGCAAAGAGAGACTAGAAGTCTGGATAAGATTGTCATTACATCCTCTGGTCTGTGGACTCCTAAAGACAGGTAAGATTAATTCCACCCCTAAAAGGCCTGGAAAAGAGGTGGATGCTTTCTCCAGCAACAAAGTTCTCATAAGGAAAGAAGCTCAGAAAAGGGAAAGTTCAAGTTAAGTTTTGAGAAATCAGTGAAAGCTTCTTTCTGTAAGATGTAAAAGATAGCAGGAAGGATGGTCTGCCATGGGCGAGTGATTGCTGGGTAGTTCCTGGAGGAGCTGTGGCAATAGAGTTGCGTCTTAATTAACTCTCATCATTCGTAACTTGTCTTGAACAGTAAATGGAGGAGGAAAATACTGACAGGTTTTCACAATATACACATTAGTGCCAATAAACTAGGCAGTAAGAGGGTCAACTGTAGGGTCAGGCCAGAGAAGAAAGGAGAATTCCTACTGTTGGCTGTTTTCCCCAAGGAATAGGAATGGTCTGATCAGGAAAGCATTTGCTTGTAAGTCCAAGGGACCTGTTTAAAATTAATATGATATTATCTGTGAAGAATACATAGCAAAAGGATGCTCCCAGAGTAATATACTGAGGTATGAGTAGAGCAGTGTGACTGTGGAGCACTTGTGACCCCTTGAGTTTCACACTTTGGGTTTATTGTTTTAATTTGGAGAGAAAAACCTGATGTCTAGTAAGAAGGCTCATACATAATTAAAACAAAGCAGGTTAGAGGAGCATAAAGTAAACTGGCTAAAAGCAATGACTGAAATTAAAAAAAAAAAAAAGTGCTATATCAGAAGTTAACACTGGAAAACCAATATATGCAGACTATTATTTATCTGACCTATGGCTGAGTTAAAGAAATCTCATCTTCTTTCTTTTGTTTTTCCACTCATCCCATGTGTGCACTAGTCTTTTAATGTAGTTCTGGCACAGAACTACAAACAAGTAGTGTATCTGATCTCTATATCAAAGACCAACGGCATAAGAAGGGAACATAATGGACACAGAACCTTATTTGTGCCGTAGTTTCACGATAATCACTTTTTTCCCCACCAAATAAATGTGTAGTTAAAAAAAAAAAAAGAAAAGAAAAGAAAATGTTCTCCTACCTGTGTCCTTCAGCTGATGCTATCCCTCTGTCAAGGGCAGAGGAAACTCTACACAGCAGAGATATTAAATAACCACAGGTGTGTTCTGGAATGATTTACTGTTCTGGGCTCAGTGTGCAATATTTTATTTTGCCTTATGCTCAGCATAGAGAAGCATTCTTTCTAAAATGTAGTAATTTTTTTAAGTGTGATAGTCAATCATCTTTTGCTCAAAATATTTGCATGTCTTTCACCTACCAACCATTGAGACAAAGTTTCTGAAAGCTCAATCATCTCATGCAGGATTCTTAAATGTCACAGCTGATTACTACGTAGATTAAAAATGACAGTATAAACATGATGTGTTTATCATACCAGTTATGTTCACAAAAAATATGATATGAAATCTGGAATGTGAAGGCCAGAGAGACTTCCAAATCCTTTAGCACTGCTTGAAAAGTATGTAGTGTTTCTGTCATCTTGTGATGATACATCACAAATGGTCTCTCCCTATTGTTTGTAAATCCAATTTTCTTGTATCCTTCCTTGCAAAATAGAAGCATGCCAAGTATGACTGTAAGTGTCTTACAAATGTACTTGACGTGGTAAAATGAAAGACCTATTTTCCCTGACTCTCAGAGGTGACAGTATTGACATTTTGTTTTTATCATGAAACAAAATGTGCGGTTTCAAGGTTGCTCAAATTCTACTGCCTTCAAAACAAAGCGCATTGTACATTTTAGATGCTCTGAGGGGGTCATTCACCAAACTCATTTTCCAGAATAATAAAAAGCAAGAAATATGTTTTCCAGGCACGTGAACAAAAGAAAATACATTGGGGTAGTAAATGCAATGGAATAGAAACTTTATTTGTAGTCAATTGGCATACACCCTGATTTATTGCAATGCAAGCCCTAGCCTAGCAATATTGGTTAGATTGTTAGTCCCCTGTTGAACTGAGCTGAAGGAATTTGCAGGGGATTTAACACCTTCTTCCTTGGTTGATAAATAGATGGCTTTGATTTACTTGGGTACTAATCAAGAGCCTCAGTGATACCAATGTGTGGCTTATTACTAATGATTATGACATTTCAGAGGTGTAAAATTTCACACCTATCATGCATGAGTAGATGTATGCAACATAGAGTCTGAACTGGTGTGTTGTCGTAGAGTTAAATAACTTGTGCTGAATCTGATATTTTTAATCTCTGAGAGCATCCTGTGGCATATGTAATTCAGGTTCTGACTCTGTGATAAAACCCTGGGTGATGAGAGATAAGTATATTAATGTCAGTACCGTGTAGCATTGTTAGGTGCAGCCCTGGTTTGCAGTGGGTAGGAGAAAGATGCTCTGATTAAGGCTGCAGCTTCTTAATCCAAATACAAAATCTCATTGTGAGCTTTAAACACCTATTTCTGAGTTTTCTTCATTTCATCAGGGACTGAATTGACGGTGATAAGAGAGTTCATATAATTGAAGCCTTGGATTAGAGTACAAAAGATGAAGCAAAGGGAAAGGACAAGCTCTATTCCTTTCTTTAGTTTCTCTTGTCCAAGACCGTGCAAGCAAAGGCAGTAGCCAAATTAGAAATAGATGTTTAAGAAAGACGAGTAATTGATTGCTGGCCTTCAGAAAGAGATCTGATGTGAATTTATCTCTAATAGTACTTCACTTACAGCATGTAATAGAATTCAGCGTTGGAAGCCAGGCATCAAGTATCTAATACTGATAACTATTTAAATTAGTCTTTAGATTAATGTTTGTGTAAAACCTTCCTAGTGAGGGTTCTTTCCAGACAGATATAAGGTTATCTTACTGGACAAATAAACTTGTCCTTGGAAGAAAAATAGTCCTTACTGCAGTCTCACTAGAAGAGCTATGTTGTTTCGTATTTTCTTTCCTCATGTTTCTTTTTGTGCTGAGAATGCAAAGTAAGACAAGAGGCCCACAAATCCAAACTGCGTGTTAAACATAATAGGATGTTATATGGAATAGCCTTTCTCTTGTGGATGTTTTTAAGGTCAGAAAAATGATTAGAGATGAAAGTGTTTGGGATGAAAGAATAAAGACGGAAGGAACGAATTGAATAAATACAGTGCCAGGAGCACGTTGACTTCATTCAACGTGTTGTCGACAAGGAATTTGCTAGTGGTTTTGTTAACTGAGCTGGCATCTTTGGTAGTTTTCTCTCTTGTTCTATCAATAGTAGATACATTATGTGAAACACTGGAAAAAGCATGGCATTTCCCCAGGCTACATTTGGTGCACTTACTAAATCTTTCTGTCATCAGATTGTAGTGCTGGTTGTGTCTACCCAAAATCTTGATCTTTTTGCCTCCTCCTTTTTAACTCTAGAGGGAGCAAAGAGAGACTTTTGTCTCCCATGTGAAATTGTTTGTTATTTTAGGAATTTGATTTTTCAGATAGAGAGATTATGTGTGTGTGAGCTGATCCTTTATCATTGATACTGTCTTAAAGTCAAAAGAGGCCATTGCATGACCTATTTCTCTCAAATACTGCTGATCACACTGTACCATTTCCAAGCATAAGTGCTTCTGTCTAGTTACCAGCAGTCCTGGACAACTGTTTCTAACGACTTCTTTGTTTCTGAAAGTTCTTAAATAGCTATTTCGTATTTTTTTTTTATTAAGATTAAAATATTTGAAGTACTACTGGAAAGTTCACCTTCAGATACCTTGCATTAGCTGATAGCTCTGAGAACACTGGCATCACACCAGCATCCATAAGCAGATGTGCTTTAGACAAGCCTGGTGTGGTGATAACACTGTTTACAATAATGCTTCAGAGAAGAAGAAAGGCCAAAATCAAGTTAGGCTTGGAATGTATTTTCAAATGTTGCTTTTCAAGCCCAGGACAAGTAGGAGGATGCTTTAGGACATACAGGCTGCTAACTGCAGAAGTTGACAGCATTGGTGCTGAAGTGTACTATCTTAGAGGGTTCAGACTGTGCTGGTGACAGCTGTGTTTGCAAGTATTAAAGGGAAAATTTAATGGAAACTCTGATTTGAAGGGCTCAGTTTTCCCATTTGCTAGCTTGGTTTGTTACCTAAGGCTCTTGCAAATTAGAGTAAAACTGAATTAAGTAGATCATCATCTGTCATATATTGTGTATGGTTTCCAGTGCACAAAAGTATAGATGGAAAAATTTCTTTTGGACAAACACAGTTAATCTTAGTTCTGTTTCTTGGTCTCTTGAAATACTTGAAGGAATTGAAAAGCCATCCCAAAACGTTATCTAATTTCTCCTGTGAAAGAGAGAAATAGTGAAGAATATCAGTCTCTAGGCTCTCAGGACATTGTCTCTGCACATTGAGGCTCATCAGAACTACACTGGTGATAGGGAAGACTTGTGTCCTCTTGCTTTTAAGCCTTGGTGATAGTCCCTGTGGGAGTTTAGAGGTAATCTGAATTGACCTACAGCGCTGAGATACTCTAAATTGCCCCTGATGAAAAGTAGAGGTAGAAAAAACCAGCTTTGATGTCATGCCTCTATTCCCTGATTGTTTCATTGCTACAGGATAAGCACAGCGCACCCGAGGGTTTGCACTGCCATTGGTAGAATTTGTGTTTACTTCCTAAGAGACATCAAGAATATAATGTTTTAGAAGAGCTAGGAACAGTGCATATTTCTGGGGGCTGAAAAGTCAAAGAACATTTTTGTGATGAAAATCTGAACCAGAACTGGAAGCTTAGTGTGGACATGGAGTAGCCATTTCTACAAAATGTTTAAATGTTTATATCTAAAACATGTTACAGCATAGAAATTTATTTTTCCACTTTGAAATGGCTTCATATTTAAGGGTTACATTCTAGAATCTGATAGTGGAAGTAGGCATAAAGTAATTTACAGTAATTCCCTATTTTTTATTTTTATTTTTTTGCAAGAAAAGCATTTCTAAGATTTCTCATTATGTTCTCATTCCTGCATAGAATAAGCTCATTAAGCTCATTAAAGTGAATTAAAAATAAGTCATATGTTGATTTTTTTTGTTGTTTTTTTGTTTTATGTATGATGTTTAAGGGCATAATCTTATCAATACTCTTATCCATAGGAATACTTATAAGGAAATAAAATGATGAAAAAATTGCATGGTTGCTGTGAATACTCTTTGCAATAACCACACAATTGTATGCAATTTCATATATCGTGAAGTTCTTTTACCACAGTAAGTTATTTCATTTTGCAATGTATAGGGAGATTTCTGCACTAACAGATGTAAAAGTTCTTGACTATGTAATTAGAATATCATCCTTTTTCCTTGAAATTATACCAATTTACAACACAGTAAGCAGAGGAACAAAGAGAAGAACTTCAGGATTTGTCCTGTTATGTGATATTTCTGGAGGGAATAATATTTAACTGAGATATAAGTAATTCAGGAGACATCAGTGAAATTATTAAGATGGGTCATCACTGTAAGAGTAGGATGTATGCTCTGACTTTTAAATGGAGTTAGAGTGGGATTCAGAATGAGAAGGTATCATGGGGAAAAATATCCATGGGAGCTGTAACCAAACATATTTTGGAAACATGCAGGAAGTGTTGCATAAAATCTGATTAGGAAAGTCAGCAGAGGGAAAGAATTCAGAAGGGAGATGGGAAGTGTTCAAGGCTAAATTAATGTATGCTCAAATGTAAGAGTGGCCATCTGGCAACTCACCCTTAACCTGTACCCCGAGGAGAAAGGAAGCAATGGTTCAGATGCAGAAAACGTGAGTAGAAACAATCAACCACTTAAAAATGCAAATAAGGTAAAGAAAGTTAAGAAGAATTTAGAAAGCTTTGGTAAAGTTTGGGAAGAAACAATGGAAAAAAAGGTGATCTGAAAGGTGAGGTAGGGGTTAATAAGGTATTTGTAAGCACACAACTTTTCAGACTTCCGTCCAGAAATCCATAACAAAGCTGCAACTTCCATTGTAAAAAATGAAAATGAAAGAAAAGGTGTTGTATTGCGGTGTTTCCAGACCCCTGACATGATCCTGACTGGCAGAATCAACAGGAATTCAGACTGTAAAGAATTGGTGCCAGTACAGAGGAAATCACTATTCAAATTTGTGAGACAGCCACATGTGTATCTGTGTGGCTTTGAATATGTGCTCAAAGTGATATAGTGAATGAGTGTGGGTTTGAGAAGGTGCTTAAAGTTAAGCAAACACTCAGTTGTTGTGTTCAATGAGAGTCTAAGCAACCATGGAGAAATTTATTTATTTTTTTTTACACGTCTGAGGTTTTCTGAGATTCAGCATCACTGTTCGGTATGAAACAGCAGTAAAGTCAAATATGTGCTCATGTACCTCTATAACCAACAATAGATACACAGCAGGTAACACCTCACATAGAGAGCAGACATTGCTGTTAAAATAAACATCAGAAAATACAAGCACAATGCTCTCTGCAGCCATAACTACAGGATACACATAGAAGTATCAGTGTCTGTGACATGACCTTGACAAAGCCTGGCCACAACTCCTAAAGCAAAATAAATCTGTAAGATAAAGAAGGGTGCAGGTTATGTTTACTGAAAGGTTTTGAATTTGTAAATTTTCTTTTTCTGTATTTATAACTTTATAATGGCAATGAAGTTTTCTAAGAAATTCAATAATTTATTTGTATTCCAGAGTTTCTTTTGATTCAAATGTTAACTCCCCTATTTATTAACAGATAACTTCTTGTGTTTGACATGTAACTGTCATTTAGTAGGAAAAAATTGCACCAGATCTGATTATCATATAAATTGTTCTGGAAATAAAATGGGTTAAAAGAAATAGGCTGTTGTCAGACCAATGCTGCTGTTGGTAGTATCTTAAATCAACCCATCACTTTCATTCCCTGGCCTCTCTTCTTAACCTGAGAGATATCACTTATGATCAAATTTATCTTTGGTAGTAGTAGAATGCTGCTAGTCTTAGTGCAGTTATCCTGGAGTAGTTAGGTCAGCAAAAGAAGTATTTAGAAGATCAAAATATGTCAGAGAAGTGAATAAAACCATCTTGAATAGAACAGTTCACAGCTAGACAGAATGAGTAATCGAAATATATTACACTTATTGCATTGTCTAATACGAGGACACTGACACTTATTTCGTTTTTTTCATATGAAAGAATATTAAATGTATAGCAAATGAGGTTACTATTCATAGATATCCCTGTAAGCTGCCAGTCAATAGCTCTGAAAAATAGCTCATGACACAGTAAAAGCAACGTTAAGATGCAAGGCAATATTTTGCATTCTGCACCTGGGTCAAAGCTAGTTCAGCTGAGTACTATTTCTGCAATAATTAAAAATACGTGCCATACATATTTTAATTATCTTCTTGAATTTTTAAGATTATACAAGACAGGCCTATATGCTAATGTCTAGTGGTAAGTAATAAGACGGTTGGTACAGGTAGTTCTATGTGGGCTTGGTAGGAGATGACATGTACTTTTGCTTGCCCACGTCTCTCACAGGGTTTAAGTGCTAGCTGGTTTCAGCCCTTTCCTCCTTTCCCACCTGTCATGTTTTGGCTTTTCCAAACACACAGCAGAACCCTGCTTCATTTCTCCCGAATTTTTTTGGTTATCATTTCAGGCCTGAGGAACAGAAACAGTGGGGAAAAAAGGGGAAACGGTGGAACCCTATCAAAGCCTGCTTGTACTGTTAATGTCTATGCTCTATAGCTCATATTTTAGCTGTTTCAGAGTTAAATAGTTTGAAATGTTGGTGCTTATTGTATGTAGGCATGCATTTGAAGCAATAATCGAGTCAAGATTATCAGTGACTAAATTAGACAGTAGTCTTTGGATAAAGTGAAAAGTGTTTATCAATGGAAGTGAAAATACTTTTGACAAATCATTGCTGAATTTCTATCTGTGTTCTTGTTTATTCTGGTTGTCACAGCAGAAAAAGATTTGAAGAACGGAAATGGTTAAGAGAAAGCAGAGAGGATTCTGATGAGTAATGGGAGAATTAACTACTTTGAAAATGAATCTAAAGTTTAATACCACAATTTTTTTACTCTTCTTATTCTGTTTCAATTAAGCTTTTTCCCCCAAATGATCTTCTTCAGTTCTTCACTCTTATGGTTGTATAGAGCAGCTGTCTGAAATGCCAGACCTGAGCAAAGAAAAGTAGAGCTTCACATTCATTTTAAGGCCTTCTCATGCAATTCTCTCTCTGTAATGTATCTGTGAACAAATTAATATTTGAGGATAAAGAATATTGAGAATAAGAATTCAAAAGCTTTCAAAATTACACGTCTTGAGAGGACATTGAAGTCATCAAAGTTCAGAATTTGTTGAATAGTAGATTAATTTTTGACATAATTACATAATTCCATAACTTATAAAATTTCCACATTTTTGTTCCTAAAGAGAAATGTGTGTTCATTTGGTTGTGGTAAGATGCACCCTTTCCTTTATATTTTGTTCAGTGTTAAAAATAAGTGTGAGATGAAGTAAATAACTTCTCAATTCTTTCATACAAGTCTCTTGTTCTTACCTCCATTGAGGTACGTACATTTTCTGTTACAATGTACAACAATGCAAATTGTTGATGATGTGCAGAATAAAACCTTGTTTCATGTAATTTTTTAGTCAATAAGTCTTTAATCAAAAAGGTTCTGTGTAAGGTTGTAAGTTGATTTCTCAGCACAGTTTTAATGTGAAACTGTTGTGATAGCAAAATGCAAAACTAATCAAGATGAACAGCGATGTGTAGAAGTCCTGAACCATGTGACAGATTTCTTTCAAGAAACCAATGTGTAAGATTTTTTTTCTGTAGCTGTGAGTTTTTACTAAACTTGATATGCCTTACCTGAAACCTACAACCACAGTTAAAATATTTATTTTTTAACTTATATTGAGAATAACAGACTGTAGACTTCCTCAATCCCTTTTGTCTTTGACAATTTATTTTCACTCCCACTTTTTCTTTTCTCGTGTGGTGATCTGACATAATTAACTGCAATTGGGAGCACTGTCAGCATTTTACGAGCTGCATATTTATGGATTGGGTAAGCTGTTGATTATTACGGTTATTAAAAAGGTTCTCCTGATATCTTTGAGTGATTGGTGCTTCTGGAGCTTGAGTATTTTATTTAGAAGAATGATAAGCATAAAAATATGTGGCGAATATTTTTCATTGGTGTTAGAACTAAGAAGATTCCGGAGACATAATGTTCCTGTACAGACACATGGAGCAGTACACTGATTCCATATCTGATTTTTTTTTTTTCAGGATATGCATGGCATAAAGTTTACCAGTGTTTAGTCAAATCAATCGCATGTTCAATCTTGAAATTAATGTTTTTTGGCTAACATGACTGTACTGTCTATGTACAAAATAAATGAAAAATGTTCTTTTTGTCTGATCTCAACCTCTTATCTACCAGCTTAAAAAAAAAAAAAAAAAAAGAGAAAAAATTGAATAAGTTGAACTTTTGCAGGTATTCCCAAGCCTTGGAAAGACAATGTAAATAAAGCAGTATGTCATTTCAGGTCAATTTTAACATTGTAAGTATATATCATTGAATTCTCTTTCCCTCTTGCTCCCCCCACCCCCAGATGTCTTCCAACAGAATGCTGTTCTCCTCTGAACCTGATAATATCCATGTCCTTCTCATATGTTTTCCTATCTGGACCTTCTGGACTTTCTCCATGAATTCCAAGAAGCCATGTGGTGGGGATACTTGTGTCCAAATAATGAGAATTGAACAGGCAAGAGAACTGCACTGGGTAGGGAAGGACAGAGAAGGTCATGGGCTTGGAGGGCTCTGTCTGGCTGGAGTTACATGAGAAGTGGTGGGAGTTTCCTGGGGGGTTTCCAGGGAGAATGCCTGCTCTTAGCATTCAGGACAGAGTGCAGAAAGGTGCACCAGGGATGCTGGTGAAGTCTGAAGTTGTTGTTCTGCTGGCTCTTCTCTGTCAGTCAAGAGAGGTGATTGAATTATATATGTTTTTTGACTGTTGGTTTCCTTTCCCCCTCCTTCCTACCTTTCTCCCCATCACAAACATACACTCACCTCCTCGGACCACCCCTTAAGAGATAAGCTTTCCTAGGCAAAGCAGAAAATGATCTCAGCCTGTACATGGCAGGCAGAGAAGCAGGGGGAGCAGCACAGCCGGGTGAAGCGGACGTGCAGTGTGTGAGAGGGAGACCCCCCCTCAGCCCCCCGTCCCTTGGGCGGCCTGCAGGCAGCTCTGCCCTCGCCAGGGGGGCTCTCTGGCCACGCCTCCTCTAGGGCAGCCCTTGGAAGGGCTCGAGGGCACTCGCCCAGCTCCAGACGAGAAGGGGGAGAGCTGAAAAAGCATCAAATCCACACCTACAGGAGGACGGCGTGGGAAGGGAGGGAGGGCGGAGAGGGAAGTCGGGGAGGACAACGCAACTCACATGCCAACCTCGCAGCAGGCTCTTCCTCTAGGACGCAAATCTCCGGCACCCCCGGGGAACTCTGCCCCAGCCGCACGGAGGGGATGAGGATGAGGAGCCTCTTCGACATCTCCGCGGGACTCTGCAGCACCGCGGACAGCTCCCGCCCCGTCCGGCACAGCTGAGCGCGGCTTGAGAACAGCGGACAGCGCCCGCAGCACCGCCATGGGGGGCCGCGCCCGCGCAGCGCCGCGCAGCGCCCCGCGCCTCTAGAGGGAAGCGGAGCCGGCCCCGACGCGCACATGTAAGCTGCTGCCTCTGCGCGGAGCGGCGAGCAGCCGCCGGGCTCTGCTGCTTCCTGAGCCGGCTCTCTTTTCGGCTCGTCGGAGAAGTGCCCTGGCTCCAAGGCCAGTCCTTAGTTACGCTCTAGGAAGTTTTGTTGGGGCTGGAGATGTCTTGGTGCAGCTCCGTCTTCTACGAGCCTGGGTCTGGGCTGGCGCTGAGCGGGGTGGGTGGCTGTGTGGGAAATGTCTTTGGCTTTCTACCCTTGGAATTCGTGCGGACCTGCTCGGTCTCAGAGTGCCTCTAAGGGTTTGGGGTTTGTTGCTGGACACATTGCTTGGGGCCACGTTGTTGTCTTCTCTTGTAGCTGGGTGAATTTTTTTTAAGGGTTTGTTTGTCCTGAAAACAGTTTGACCAGCACAAAAGGAGGAAAAATGACAGGTGTTAAAATTGGACATTGTGTCATGCCTGTTTCTGCTTGTTGGGTCTGAGCGTCAGGAGTCTTTTTTTTTT